>VZZY01005649.1:314107-348719 GCA_013400335.1 Eurystomus gularis
AAAAAAAAAAACACCCCACTATTATTTCTAGGGAAATATTTACGGGCTTCATGCAAATACTGGAGTATAAACCTGCAAAATATTATCAGCCGCTCTATGGCCCTCGTGCTTTGGTGATCCAAACAGTGGCGAACTCTTATTTTACTGCTGGAAAAAACCAAGCTGGTTTTGCAGAAGGCAACAACCATCTCTTAAAAACAGAGCTCAAATCCTTTAAAGCCCTTGGGAAAAAAAAAAAAAGAAAAAAAAAATCAATAAACTGTCTTTAATCTCTTTTTTGAGGCACCATTTATTTTTTAATTACAAGTACTCTTTGGCTTTAACTTCAGGAATCCATTCACCAATTTAGACCCTCACACCAGGCAGAGATCCTGGTGTTGGCCGCGGCGGCAACACGGGAAGGCAGAGGCAGGGAAATAGAATCCTTTCGATATATCCTTTGAACTTGGGTCTTAAAAACTCGTTACAGCGCTTTAAAAAAAAAATCCAGCACAGCAAATTATATTAGAATGAAGATGAAACAAAGTGTTTTGCTCATGAACCCATCGCAAGGGCATTGTCATTTAAACAAATTGGTTGGAAATGGTTTTTATTCCTTCTCATTTTGAGAAGCTAAAGCAATCTTATGAACAGAGATTAAAGTAGAATGGTAACAACAGCTACGGCGTTCAAGGACCCCCCCTTCCCCCATGATATAACTCTTTTTAATTTACTTAAGCTGTTGCTTTAATTCCTAAACAAATGACAGATATTTAAGGAGATTTGCTGACTTCCTTATGAATGTAGCTTTACTTGTTAATTCAGACGTAAAACATGTGAGGAACACTTTCTCTGCCTCTTTCATACCTTTTTCTGAGGGAACAAAATAATTACCAATAACATTAACTCGAGCAATTAGTGCTTACTGATAATTATTGCGAAGACTATTTCCGTAGCCATGTCCCGAGCCAGGTTTAAATCCCAAACCAGCAGCGGACGGCATTTTGCTCCAGTGTTTCCTCGGTGTCCTGCAGCCCCTCTACCCCCTCTCCAAACTCATTTTGCATTTCCAGGCTTTGCAAAACCTGACGAGATGCAGCAGAGGAATGTTGTCTAAATGGAGAGCGCTGGAAATCAAAGAGCCTTCCATGAGCCCGACTAGATCCAGCCCAGAAATGAAGCGGGAGAGAAAACCCTCGGCTCTCCTAACTCGCACGGGACTGACCACAAGACGAGAGTCTCCGCTTGCCTTTAAATGTTTATTTTTCACATCTGAAGGGCTGATATCCCGAGATGTGGGGCTGGCACCTCTGCCCGTACTCTAAGAATACCGATGCCCTCTCTAGAGCCCCGGGGGATGAATGGGCAGGTGGGATTGGCAAACCCTGACATGTCTCTAGAAACTATTTTTTTTTTTAATTCATTAATAAAAGAAAAGTGGCCAGAGCAATACGGTGGGTTGTGTTCTATGAAACACACACTGGCTGTCAATCACAAAGGGGGTGCTTTGGTCAGGAATAATCAGGGGTTTTGTTTCCAAAATTAATGAAGTGGCTGGAATAGCAAACATCTGCCAAGGGGACTCAAACCCCCAGCAGCTGTTGGAGCCCCCAGGACTCTTCCCGCGTAGGACGGCCTTGCTGGTAAGTGCTTGTCCCTAAGGTTTCACTAGCAGTTGGGAAATGGGGCCGTACGGGAGGGAGGGAAGCAAAAGGCATGTTAGGAAAGGTTTGGAGGGCAGGAGACTTGACGCGGTTTCTGCGCGTGAGCCCAGCACCTGCACACCACAAATGGCCTTACCAGGATCTCTGCACATGCCCTTTTCCAAGGGGGAAGGGGGAATTAATTCAAGGGACAATCCTGCAATTCAGCAACTGAAGCAATTCTTGGGGGGCATAAAACCAGTATCAGAATTGAGGGGGAAAGCAGCTCTGAGCCCATCAGCCACGGGTTAGTGAGGAAGGACAACGGGGAGCTCAGCCTTCCACCACAGAACTGAGAGCAGATCCTCCAGGAAGGCCATTGTGGTCAACTGGAGAAGACAACGGCAGGAGACTTTCTCAACTAGGGTTTCTGGAGACAACTTGGTTAAATTTGGAGACAATTTGTGCTCCCAGGTACTTCCCATGCAGTACTAGAACCCCAGAGGTGCTGGGCATCTTGGGAAAATGATTAAGCACCTTAGAGCAGACTTGTTTAGTCCCAGCACAAACATTACCAGAAGACGGTGATTAAGGCCATAGGAATTAAGCTGCTGTCTTACTATGTTTGTTATTTAGGTAGTACCCAGGTACCCGGCTGTGCTCTGGGAAGAGTTAGAGGGTTGTGGTTACTCCTGCATTCGTACAGGGCCTAGCACACTGGGATTATTTGCCTAAGTAGAGGAATTCTGTCTGGTGGCTTTTCAGCTCGCTAGTTTCCACATTCAAACAAAAATTTAAACTGCAACCCCCCCCATTTTTTCCTGCCCATTCTGTCAGAACAAAAAGCGCCAAAGCCTCAAAGTGCATCGGTTCTTATTCTGAATTCCTTCCTTATCAAAAGGGCAAAAATACCTTTCACCAGCCCCTGACTTTACCATGTTTAATCACTATAAAAGTCCTTTTTCCACTGAAATCGGCCACCTTTGAAAATAGATACAGACATAACCAATCCTGTTAAGCACCACCACTCTGATCTGAAGTGTCTGCCTTTTTCAGCGTGCTATTGGGCTGGATACCTGATCCAGAATAGCAAAATCAAATGTGTGGCTAGAAAGAGGGAGGGCCAGCGTTTCACTCCAGGGAATCCAGAGGCTTTGTCCTCTCAGCATGAAAGGTCTCAGTGCATGAAAGTCCCTCTGAGTGTAAGATCTCAGCATCCATCTCACATAAGTAAAGCAAGTTTCTAGTTTCTGCCTGATGCCAGAGAAAATGCCCAGTAAGCTTTTTTTCTTTTTAAAAAAAAGTCCTTTGTTTCATTTCTTGCTCTAAACCTAATCTCCCTTGCTTCGAGCCAATTTTGAATCATCTAGAAATAGAGTTTAAGGGTATTTGTCATGTGAATGAAGCCATTGGCTCATCCCCAAATTAGTTAAAGATGCTCTGCTTTAAAGTACTAGTACAGCTAATAATAATTTTAATCAGTGCTGATGCAGGCTCAGAATGCACGAGCCAGGATTGTGCTCATCGCAGATTGAAAGGTCCATTAGAAAGAAGATCTACATACGGTTGCAGAGAAACTGAGGCTGAGGCTCCCTCTGTGAATCCTCAGGACAGAAGCCAGACCTCACTCAACATCATCCACTCTCCAGGTAGAGAACAGTCTCAATCCCAGTATTTTCCTCCTGTGACCTCATTTTTTCCCCCCACAACAGCACTGGGGGCTCTGAGACAGCATCTTGACGGTTTCCCAGTTACCTCCTTGCAGGGGCATGCAACATCTGAGCAACTTCTCCTTCCCTAGGCTCTGTGGCTACCAAAATGGACCCAGATGCTGCCATTGGCAGCAGTGGTTGGGGTGGCTTCCATGAGCTCACCCAGGGTGCTGCGTTGCCACTGTGCAGGGCACCGAAGAGCCTAGCAAACCGGATAGAATAAATCATTATGAATCCTGAGACAGACTCACTGGCAGAACCGAAGGCTTGAAGAGGGTGGCTCTGATTTTCTGAGTGTTGGACAGACACCACGTACACCTGACTTCACGCCAAGAAACATAGGCTATCTTTCAGCAAGTGGGGATTTGTTGTTTCATGCTATAGCTAAGAGGCTAGAATCTGGACTTGTAAACGAGGGCTCGGGAGTTTGGGAGCGGCACCCAGGAATGCAAAGGGGCATTCGGTGTCAGCCTGGGCACTAAAACACAACGATGGGACTTGCTGTGGAAGAGAGGTAGCGGATCTTACTGGTCATGGATAGGCCCACTGCTGAGGAACGAAAGAATCCTGGAGAATATCACAGGAAGCGACTGTTCCTGTTACTGCCCTGAGCACAACACCTGAGAGTCCAGTTTAGGCAAGACAGATGCACCGGGTCCCCTACCATTCATCCCAAATATTAATGGGACAATAAATAGTGTTTTCTCCATGCATCCATTTCTCCAGGGAACTCCACACGGCAAAGCCATCTCCTCTTCATCATCCTACCCACGTTGCTGTCCTCTCCAGGATGCCATTGAAAGCCAAGACACCTATTGTAATACAGCCAAGGTCACAATCTCATTTAACCCGCTTGAGGGACTGGAGCCAACGGTGAGGAGAGGTATCTGATTGCATGAGAATGAGTGTTTGAGACTGGAACATCTTAAAGAACTCCCCCCATTTTTGGCATGGAAGGCTTCCCAAATCTAACACTGCTTCACTCTTTAATCCATACTCCAGCCTAATTTGGATGAGGATCCACATGCGAATGCTCACTGCTTCATCCAGCTTTGCCGAAGGCCAATTATTTTTTGCACAAGGCTTGCTAAATCTCTGCCAAGTTGGATGGTAGCGTGTTAAAAAACAGAAAATCAAAATATTTCCAACTCCTCCTATAAAAGGGGCCAGGATGTTTTGGTGTTCTGTGACTGATGCTTTATTATTCACAAGGATTATATCTGTTTGCTTTCTTTTCCTACAAGACAATTTACCTGAAAGCACAGAAGAAAAAAGATCCCAAACCAATAGACCAGAAGAATGTCTCTAGTCTCCATAGAGACACCAGAAAAACACCATGATCATGTGAGTTGTACACAAGAAGCCTATTCATACTGGAATGGGTGGTGTTCCAGGACATTAAGTAATTTTGACAATCTGCCACTATCTCAGCCTGCAAGAATCCCGGAGGGAGTTATTGATGCCATCAAATACTGATCTTTATAAATGGTTTCTAGACAGCCTTCATCATTCGGTGCTCCACAGAACCCTAAATCCAACCCTGGATGGATTTTAGCACGGTCAAGAAACCAAGGCCATCATCCCCAGAGAGCCCAGATGCTGTGCATCCTACACGGACTGCTCAGGCTTCCCCTCCCAAGCAGGCTGCAGGGGGTTGGGAGTTGCCTGCAAGAAGCCCAGCAATCACTGCACGCTACAGGAGCCCAGGTCTCCCTCTTCATTTACCCAGGCACCGTGCTTCTGCAATTCACTGGTGTAGATAGACCTGTGCTTAATCTAAGGACAAGCAAGGAGAGGCAAAAGCTCTGGGAATCGATAAATGAGAGCATCCCAGAATTTCCCATAGCACTGCTGGGTCCCTAGGGCTCACCTAGGTCTTTCATTGCCTAATGCTGAAGGGAATGGTAGAGAGACTTCCAAGCAGCAGAGCCTGGTTGGGCCTATAAATAGATTTATTCCTTCTATACAAGGAAAGAGCAAAACCTCAGCTACAGCAACAAGGAAACCCCCCACCTTTTTAGAGGTCCTGGCCAATTCTCCTCTTCTGAGGTAGCCTGCTCACAGGCAAAGGCCTTGCTGGACACATGGAAACCAGCCAAGGCAGGGTTTGGTACTTGAAACACAGAGGAGAGGCTCCCTCCTGTTAAAAGTGCCTGATTTGGCCACCGGTGATGCTCAGTGTCTGTCCTCAACCTGCCACAAAGTCTGCATAAATTCCCTACCTGTGGGAGGGCTCAGGAATCCATTTTGTGGATTGCAGGACAATACCATTCCCGGAAGAATTTGTTGCCTGGGTTGCAGCAGTTGAGTATTTCAACATCAGCTTGGAACCAGCACACGGCTCCGGGAGAGCTGCATCTGGGGACTCTGTGCAGAGAGCTGGGTACGCTCAGATTCATCTGCCCCAGCTCAGTCAGAACTCCCTGTGACAGAGAACCCCTCGGAGCAGCCTTGGACTAAAAGATTTGGCCCTGAAGAATGACCCGCCTGCACCAGTGCCGTTTGGGAAGCGAATCCGTCACACGCTCGATTGCTTAACAGCAGCAGAGGCACCCACGGGGATCTGCAATCAGTCAGGTTGGGCCACTGCTCACTCCACGGCAGCTGCCTCAGCCTCGCTTCCCTTCTGTTTGCTGCAACATGTTCTCGGATGGAGCTTTTTGGATGATCCCAGCTCCATGCAGGGACAGGCCTTGCCCCCAGCCTAGAGTTCAGGCAAAACGGCTAGTACCCACGAGGAACACGGAGAAATCAGCTCTAATTCAGTTGCCATTCAGGATAATTAGGACATTAAAATACACATAGCTGTTAAGCCCCTGGTGCCAATGGTTAAGCCACAGAGCTTTTACTGTGTTATCAATGTAAGCATGGGAGCAGGACATCAAACAAGTGGTACACGTGTCCAATACCCTTGCATTCAAGGAGCACCTCCAAGTTCCTTAACTCAAATACCCATTTTTCTCAGCTTTATGCTTGTCCCTGAGCTGTTTGTCTTCTCACCATTACCTGTTCCCTTGCTGCTCTCAAAATTGCTCTCAACAGTCCTTATCCAATGGCACTGGGAAATGCCTTAATCCCTACTGCCGGGGAACTTCCCACTGCTGGGAGCCTCCAGCCTGGTATTAGCTACTACCTGACCACAAGCACAGTGTCCTTCACTCAGGGCTTAACTCAAACTGCACAGGTCTTGATCACATCTGTTTGCAAACGAGCTGTTTTTATTTATCTTCCACCTATTTAAGGCATTTCCCAAGGCAGGTAAAGTTCCACTCTCCAGCTTGCTGTAGGCAGCAGCAGCAGCAACTCAAGAGCATCTTTAACATGAAAAAAAAGAGCTTTCTAGACTCAACCTGAAGCTTGTTCCTTCTGCCTCCTACTTTGCCACCAGCCTGCCACTAACATTTCCACATACTCCAGAGATATTCTCACTTACTACAACATTTTGCATTTAAAATTCTTTATAGCTTAGCTCCCCTTTTTTCTCCACTGTTATTATTTTATCATTAACTTACCAGAGTTGAGGGAGGGCCTTCCTTCCTGTTTAGCATCTCACATTCTGCTCAGAAAATCTCTCTGCTATCACAAAGAAAAGGAAAAAAGAAGCTCTAGCTAAAAAAAACCCAGAGCTGGAGCTCATCTTCCCCTTTTATAAGAAAGGAAGGGTGCCCACACCCCCGCTTTTCCACCTGCAAGCACTGATTAGATGCTAAGTGCCTTCTGCACTATAAAAAGGGGACAGGACAGCCTTGGAGAGACTTGTAATAGTTGTGGTTGCTGCTTATGCTGTGGTAGTAGCTCTATATTATTCCCCAAAATTGAAAACAAAGTGTTGTAGGATTTAAGATAAGTCAAGGTCAATATAAAGTGAGTCTGTTGCACGATACTGGCCTCAAAGGGTACTGCGAAGAAAAAAGGCTGAGCCCTCATGGTGAGGACTTGCTTTATTATATTAAGTTCTGTCTCCATTTTTTTTCTAGATTCTGAACTTCCCACCAATTTATCTTTTAGTACTGAAAGAGGAATGTTCCAAGGTTTAGTTTCTGAAGTCCTACTAGCTCACGTAAACCTTACTTTCATTGGCTGTGGATCCCTGTTGTAGGTGAGAAAGCTCCTTAAGAGCTACAGGGGGTCAGGGAGCACTCTGAGAATCCTTAGGCTAAATTCTTCCCTGTATCCTATCCTGTGCTTTTTATATTAAACAAATATTACTGGCCATATTTGTAGCTCTAAACTGTAGAAGAATACTAAATGCATAGGAAAGTAGAAACGTTCCACCAAGTATGTGCATGGCACGTGGAAGAAGAGTCAAGGTTTGCAGAAGGTCTTCTATTAAGTGAGCAGGAATAAATGATTTAGCTGCAGCTGGAGAATAAACCAAGATCAAGCATTTATTATAATAAAACAAGCTTCTTTTCAATTTATTAAAGCCATGGAAAGAAAGATGGGCGAGCTGAGGGTACTTGAGCGTTAGAAGCATGAAAGGAGGTGTAGCAAGTGGGTCTTAGGAGGAAGGAGGTGTTTAAAGATGGAGGGGCTGGCTAGGGAAGATGGGGCAGGTAGTGAACTCCGGTGTGTCCCTCTGTGCTGCTGCTTTGACCTGCATGGGCCTTTCAATGTCATCCATGGTGTAGTACCTTCACTTTGATCTTTTACTTAACCCTTGCTGTTAGCTGCTATGTTTCTGTAGATGTGAGTGGGAAAACTCCCAGGGTCTTCTAGAATATGAGGGTTGTGAACAGGGTCCAGTTGAAGAGCCTGCAGTGGGACCATGCTGGATGAAGATCTGTCTTGTGATCCAGATGAGGCAATGCTTGAGAATAACCCCCAGCTAATTAGGTCCAACTCTTCTTTTGGTTGAATCAGGATAAAGACTTGCTCTGAGTTTAGAGCAGCATCCTTGTGGAAAGTTGCTCCTTTAAACCTAGCGTGATTATTTTTTCCTCTATATAGTAAAGGTACGACAATGACAGCCTCAACCAGGCAAAGGATGGTGGCTGCAGATGTACAGGTAAGCCACAAATGATTCTTGGGAAGGGCAAAGCGTGAGCTAAAGGGTTTTCTGTTCCTCATTGTTTTCAGCAGAACTGGTATGGCCACGTTGCTACAAGATGCTCCCGTGCACAGCAGTACCAACAACTCTGCCACGTATCTCTTGATAGGAGGCACTACTTCGAGCAGTTCTGTTCATCTAATGCCCAGTTGTCGCTTTGTACACATAAGTAACAGTCGATATGCAGCCCGGATCATGGGCTGGGATAGATCAGGCTGGTTCCGTTTGCTTCCGCAGGGCTTAACCAACTTATATTAGGAGATACAGGTCTCCTGGGCAAAGGTACGTGCTGTCAGCTGCTGCTTTCTGTCTTCTCTGCAAGGGATTTTTGAGGTCTTGGTGACTGGCACCCAAGCGATCTGCAGAGTGGGTAAAGCTGGTGTTCCTGGGCTGGTGGTATTTTAATGGAAGCCCCCAAGTAAATACAAACAAATAAATGCTCTCAGTTCTTAAATGAGCACTTGTAACTGTTCTAAATACAGGCAACTAGAAGAGGGTGACGATGTTATCAAAAGGCAGCCTGATTATAAGTCCTGGACTCTTTTGGACCTCTTCACACCGCACTGCAAACTTGAAGAGCAGCTCGCAGGGCAGAGGAACAGCAATCTGTGACAGACTTCAGTGGGATCTCCAGAGCCTTGCTTCCCACTGGATGTGGAGTCACTGCACTAGTGGTAGGTCAGCACAGCTTCCTTAATTTTTCAATAGTTATCAGTATCTGTGAGCTGGGAATCCCTGTTCTGCATTATCCTGCTGCTAAAGCTTGCGAGTATTGTTGTGGGTGCTGACGTTTGTCTGAGGCGCTACTGAACCGGTCATTAAAATGCGAAGTTTGAGAAGACTGTTTGGCAAACGCAGGGTGATGTGTGTGGTTGGAATAGATAGCACCATAGAAACCCAGATGCTGGCTGAAGAGGCAAGAAAACAAATGTGCCTTTGGTCTGCTTCAGCCTCAGATGCCACCCAGCCCATGTTCAAACATCCAGACAGGGCTGCTGTGTTCTCAGAACCGATTGACTCTCCCTCTTGCAAGTGCTGGGTCGCAGACGTGCGGGTTATTCATGTTAAACGACAGGCAACACAACTCTTCCATAAAAGTCCAACAGACAGACACATTAACCCCTGTAATCCCTTCCTGTGGTGTATTTGACGCCACCCAGATTTATTAATTAAACCCTGTTATCCGGTGGCCGCTGTCAATTAAGTGTTTCCTTGTAATGTGTGTAACGAGGGCTCATTCATTAGCAAATGTTTCCATTACATGTAAGGCTGCGAGTCTCTCTGAAGATTTCTCTTCCCCAAAAAGCAGTACAAAATCTGTTATGCTTTGAGATTCTGGGTGAAGGGAGGGGATGGAAAAGTAAAAACCGGGAGAGGCAGATGATGGATCTGCTGCTGAACTGAGCAATTAATAAATGGTCACTGCTGTGCCCTGGGAAGGCACGGAGCTATCTGCAAACAGCTCTTTTTCAGGAGATGGATGCAATTCCTGCCTCTGCCAGCCCCAGAAAACCTGCAGCACATCCTACCTTTTGCTGCTGCTGTTCTCTGCTTGCTCAGCTTTCTAGAGAGCTGCGCATACCACTGAAAAGCAACCTCACATGTGGGGCCTGCACCTTGACCAGGGCCTCTGGAATGTGGCCTCACCGAATGGTCTCTTCAGGTGGCCAACAGCGTTGAGGGCTACGGTGTTTCGGACTCGGTAATTCACTGCAAGAGTTGTAGTGCTGACCCTCTTCTTTATGTACCAGCTTCCTGAGTTACGTGACTAGAAATATAATCACATCGCCGTCAGATCAGCTCTGCTGGGGAACTAAATCACCAAAAGACTGAACAAGAAAGCACAAGGTGCTTCTTTCAAGCAGCATCTGTAAAAATAAAAACTTCATGACTTTAAATGAGTACTTAAGAGTCCCTTCAGACCTGATGTGATTTTTTTTCTTTTAGATCACTGGGGTTTGGCAAAGCTGATCTAATAGAATAATTAATCCACTCAATGTTACCAAGAGTTCTTTCCAGCAGCTGCCTCAAGAGAAAGGGGAAAAGGACTAATTTAATCCAAAGCTTTTAATAAATACATGCCTGCCAGTTGTGCTAGAGCAGCTGCTGGGACATGGAGCCACAGTTCCCCCTTCTGGAGGAACTGGCAGTTGCAAGTCCTTTTAAAAAAGGATTTATAATAATAATAATAATAATNTAGCTAAGTATGTCAGACAAATCAAAGTCTTCCTGTCAGGGGTAAAAACAATCAAAGCCTATCTGGACATAACTGCTGAAGAAATTAAACTCGGCCGGTAACTTGGCTAACCGAACCTTAGCAACGGCGTTAGTGCCGCAGTGGTGTTGTGTCTTTGTACAACGACCTCAAAGCTTTACATTTACTTAGACTGGCAAAAGAAAGGGAAGCGTCTCGTAGAGATTCTTTACTTGCCAGAGGCCAGTCACAGAGGCTGGAAATAGATGGGAGTGGAAATCTGGGTATCAGGCTGACGAGTGAGCGGGTGGTGTCCGTGCTGGAGCTGCTGCATGGCAGCGCTGGGGAATGGGGTCGGCAGCAAATCCTGAGAGAACCCCACAGAAAAGGTTCTAGTCAGATGTTCTGCCTCTCCCAGGTCCTCTGCAGCCAGACTGAGTGAATGAGCTGTTACTGTTGAGCACATGGAAGAGATGACCTTATCGAATCAAAATCACTGGGAAAAAAAGACAATGCCATCTGGCTGCTTCTACGCGAGCCAGAGCCCGGGCTGGCACTACCGAAGGCAGACTCTGCTCGTCCTTCCCCACGCATTCCTGGGACATTTCTAATCATAACTGTGAATGGCATCCCGCAGTGCCTTTCTGGGATCAGGTTCCCCTCGAAATGCCCAGTCCTGGGGCTGGAGGCAGCAGAGCTCCGGCTGAAGTCTGTGGAAACACAGCCTGACTCTCTGCAGTCAGAGCTGGTGTTTCACTGGGGGTCTGCTAATAAAGTTTTTAATAGGCTGTAATTCAGACTTTGAGTATTGTTGTATTTATTCAAAGTTGCGTTTTTTTAATGGAAGCCAGCAAAAGACAGGCAAGGATATAGTGATGTAGTCCTGGTCCTTTCTTCTGAATCATTCTGCAGTGCCACATGCGTATAATCGATTATGGAGAGCAAAAACCAGGATTATTTTTAAGAAGCCCACTTTACTTTGTTCCCTTTTTAGCACCGGCATGTTCACACAATTCAAAACGGATTGAAGCGATAACGAGTAACTCAGCACATGGCCCTGTCTGCTCACTTTATTATCACGCATTCCTATCTGACTGTCTAATCTAAGATGCTTTTAAAGGACCCATCATCAAAATGTCTAAGTGCTGCCACAGGATCTAGTTACTAATCTTCAGGAAGAAACTGGCTTTGCTGCAAAGTTGGAATAAAACCCCCTTAAATCTCTAGGAAGCAGAGGGGCCGAAGGCTGCAAGGCATACGTGTGTAAAACGGGCTTTCTTGTGCATGAGTCTGTGCACACTCGATGCATGACGCAATATAAAACTATTGTTCTATCAGAAATGATGGTGTTATTTTACACTGCACGAGACCGTGAGTCATTAAAACCGTGTTGTCCTTCGTCCAAGGAATGGTTTGTGTTGGCCTGTGTTATCCATCGCTTGCTTTACGGCCGGGTTGGCTTTTCTATGAGTACGTTACCACAGAATTCGAGTGTCCTACAAGTACTAGTGGATTGATCCTCACAGCATCCACAGATCACCAAACACTGACATTTTCTTTACATGTGGGGGATTGGAGGCAAAGATGAAAGGTGAGATTCGTCCAGGGAAATGAGAGTGATTTTCAGGGCAGCACTCCAAATGCAGCCAGATGTCTTGTGTCACAGTCCCTCCCTGCAGGATCTCTGCTCATCCACACAGAGCATTTTCCCTTGTCTCCTGACAAGCCAAGGGCAGTTTCAGCAGCTGGACCAAATAAAATCACAGCCAACGTCTGCATCCTTCTGCGCAAAGAAGTTATTAAAACTCTGAAGGTGCAGCAGGCCCCCAGGTTTGTTGCTTGCCATAGAAAATGGAGGAGCAGAGGACTACGGAATGAGCCTGGGGTGAGTCTTTTATGCTAGTTACAGAAACCATCTTGCCTAATTCTAGGTGTCTCCTCTGTTCATAAGTCACTACCAGCCTTATCTTGGTTCCTGCCTATCAGAAGTATCCTGCTTATCCATATTCCCGGATAGTTCTTCATCACAGACAGGAACAGGCTCATGAATCACATTGTGTGTCCCAGAGAGAGAAACCAGAAGCCTTGACTCCAGCTCAGTCCACACAGAGTTCTTCTGATTTCCACCAGTCCAAGCATGATTGTCCTAAAAAAACCCTGTGTGTGGGCACAGCTTGGTTTACAATTTGTGTGGCCTGGGTCATTTTGTAGAAGAACATCGGCAGCTAAAAACTAAAGCACTAGAGCCAACTTCATAGTAACCGAAGTGGCACTCTCGTGTGACAGCGCTATGTTTTCTGACACGTATGTGGACAGGGCTACCCAGTCTCATCTCAGTAACTGCCGTCTGCTTTCTCCCATGGACAGAATTATAACCTGCATCATCTGCAGCCCAGCCCAGCCTTCTCTCCCCATTATTCAAGCCGCCCTCCCTGCCAAGCAAAAGCAACACATTCATAGAGTTAAGGCATGTACCATAAAGTTATCCAGATGGCTCGATGCAGATGTCCTTGAACTGCTCTGGTTTGTAATTTTGGGGTGAAACAGCATCTTCAGAAAAGCGTCTGCAAAGCCTTCATCTGATGGCATCCTGCAACAGAGAATTCACCCATCTGCTGACATGTGCTACCAGAGAAAGAAGGTTTTACATCTAATCTGAATGCATTCAGCTTTAGCATCGAAGTGCTCATTTCATAAGACTGGCATTTGATTTCTAATGTTACTTCCACTAATTATTTGGCTTTTTAGTGCATTTATAAAAGTGCTTTTTTAAAAGAAGTTTTCATTTTGCAAACTCTGACCCAGAGCAGGATTAATCATCTGTGAAGAAGTTCCCTCATCGCTGCAAAGCCATTTGAAAACGTCCAGCTCTCCCTGGAGCTGGGAAAGGGGCTTCTGCCCTGCCAGTGTCGCTGAGGGAGCGCGGAGGAGCCAAGCTGCACCCAGGGCTGCAAAATGCCATCACGGCTCCCTACAGCCGTGCCTCTCCAAGAGCAGACCACCAGACGGCAAATCCTCAGAGCCAGCACAAGCAGCACCTCTTGCTGCTCCAAGAAGCACCATCTCAAGCCCAGGAAACCGGAGAAAATACCCCACGGAAATGTCCCTGAGCTTTGCTGAAAAATTCAAGCTGAACTTCTGTACCACGATGGGCAAAACCATCAGTGCGTGCTGCCTTCCACCCCTCATTTGTCTGTCTTTCCTGCTCTGCTGTTATTATTGTGGCTATTTTTATTTTGGAAAGCAATAGTGAGTTTTAAGAGGATGGCACCCAGCTGGGGTGAGCACCTCTTGTGCTGGATGCTGAATCACCATGCAATAAAAACTGTCCCTCTCGCCGTGATTTTACACTTTAATGTTATTCTGCTTCTTCAGGGGCATCCCCACGGAAAATATAACACCTGCCCTAGCAGCTCCTGTGCAGAAGTCCGACAGAATGCTGGCAGTGTCCATACACCTTGGTCGAACTGCCTCCTGGTTTCATACTGGATGGTTCCACAGAGCAGCGGAGGGGCTTGAATGGGCACGAATAACACTTCTTCCTTCCCGTACTCTCCCGGGATTGTATTGTTACATTTATTACTTTAAAAACACTAAAATATAAACCAAGCTCAGCCTAGAAGCGCTCATGCTGGGAAGGACTAAAGAAGCCCTTTAATGAGACTGGGACTGAGTGCATCAATATCATTTAAAAGAAAAAAATCAACATGCAAAGCTGAGCAAGTCAGTCTCCTAAAACTCATTCCAGGAGGCAGAAGGAGAGGTGGTGTCCTCCTAAAGATGGGAACTGAGAGAAGTGCCTGCAGGCAGAGCCAGAAGGGCCTTCTGGCTCCTGATTTTGGGGTTCCCAGAGCTGAGTCCTTCCCCACATGGAGAGCTCATCCCCGATGCCAAGCCCACAATCTCCATCTAATACCATCCTTCTCCTCTGTGGAGTCTTCCTGCTGTAAACTCACTGGCCCACCTCTGCTCTCCTGCATCACGCAAGGGTCTGACCTCAGCTCTGGAGGTATAAAATATGGAGCAGGAGTGGGAAGGAGCTGGATGCTGAGTGCCGAGCAGACAAGCAACAGCAGGGGGAGGTATCAGGCCAGGCATGAGAATAACCAAGCGAAATTCCTGCACTGTGCTCTTAGAGAAGGTGATCCCCAAGGCCCCTTTGGGTCTGCGTGTCTCCCACCCGCCAGTGTGGCAGACGGTGGGCTCTGAACGTAATCGTGCGTAAGGAAATGGTTTTACAGGCAAGATATAGAGACAATTCTTTGTGCCCTGCTCAAGTGCACCTCTGTGAGCTCTTGCAAGGACAGAGTTACTGGAGGGATGTGTAAAAGGCTTTGCCCTTTGGGTGTATTTTTGAATGCTGCTGGTTCCAGCCCCGCCTCTCAGGTCTAAAGGAGAAAGACAAAGATGCCACACGCACCCCTGGAAGAGGACGTAGCTCTCGCCCTCCCAGTGGATGCTCTCAACAACCAGAGGCTGTGAAGAGCACATCTGGAATCACTCACAGCAGCATCTGGAAGCTGTCATGAGCTGCAATGAGATGCAGTTGTTTAATTATTCCGGGTCCATATCCTTTGCCACTGTGAAGCTGTCAGTGGCCATTCAGCCTCCTCGGCACAGATCCCAGCACCCCGTGCCTGTATGCTACTTGTCACACAGAACACTTGTGATGGTACAGGGAACATCCACTTTATCTTCAGGTCTGTCCTGGTGGTGTCCAGCACAAGGAAACAACTATGGGAAGTTCACTGAGGAGCAAGAGGAGTGGAATAAAAAGGGAAAAGGCTTAAATCCTCAGAGAGCCTAGCCCTGAAATATTCATCGTTTATGCCACCACAGGACACAAATGGAGATTTCATTCCACAGCACCCATCTGTTCTTTCATGAGAAGTCCAACAAGAAACCTACTTGCAGCAGCTGCATAGTTAATATTAACTTATGGGATATCCTGGAAGAGGAAAGGACAGACTTCTACCTTCCCACTCTATTCTCAGTCCCTCATGCTCTCTTACCAATATAGAATAGACGGACTATTCATGGAAGATGGTCCTCTTTGTCTCCCTATCATCATTGCTTGCTCCTGGAAGTGAAGGAGTTAAGCAAGACCGTACTGTGCATTTTACTCATAGCACTAAGGATTCTTGCTCATTATCCCAGTGCTGAACTTCAAGGCTGAACTTCCTCTGGAATCGTTTGCATCTTCCCTTTCCGCCTCCAGCAATGCCTCTGAGGTCAGTGTCTTGACCCAGGATGGATGGGATCAGAGCGGGAGGGAGGCTGATGCCTGGGCTCACTCAACTGTTTCAGAGCGGGAGGTGCTCCCTGAGCTAAAAGGAAGCAGAGAAACGTCAGAAAAAATAGAATAAATAGAAAGCAAGCAAGAACAGTGAGGAGTTCTGGGGAAAGCAGGACACATGAAAGCACATGGGATACGAG
This sequence comes from Eurystomus gularis, assembly GCA_013400335.1. Taxonomy (NCBI): domain Eukaryota; kingdom Metazoa; phylum Chordata; class Aves; order Coraciiformes; family Coraciidae; genus Eurystomus; species Eurystomus gularis. Next base: position 330,122 of record VZZY01005649.1, read on the forward strand.
AGGACAGAGGGCACTCATGCAACAGTGGCTCCAGGGGCGCAGACGAGACGTACAGAAAATGCAAAGGAACGGTAGAGAAATCATTAAACCGGGACCAAATTCCAAAGGATACATCCAAGAGTTCAGCCCATGCGGCAATAAACAGCCAGATGGCTGCGTATCCCAGAGAGACACTGCTGGGAAAGGAAATGAGGAGGGAAAGGGGGGGGGAAGGGTCACTTACACATGACTCTTCCATTCCCAGTGAAAGAGGAAAAGGAAATGTAGATTAAGAGAGGTCTTCACGGCCCCAGCACTGGCTGAGCCAGCGCAGGCACAGGAGGCAGAAGAAGCCAAAGAATGCCTTTGAACCTCCTGTGCTTGCATATTTTTCTTGCCCTCTTCCCTTCTGGTTCTCTCCCAGCATCTCAGCCCCCTCTTTTCTCACTTGGTCACCACCCCTCTCTCTGTTTCTGACAGTCTTTCTCCACTTTTTCAGAGGCCCAGAGCAAGGCCTGGTTTATAGCACCCTAACCCATGTGTCACAGTCTCATGTCCTCTCTCTTTTGGGGCTCCAGAGCAGAGACCCTTGGAGGTCATGGGCAAACAAAGGGAAAACAGCAAGACAAGCCTTTATTTAGTTTCATAGAAAGTGCTCTCTGGCATCCCCGGGGGTCCACAGATCTCCTGGATTCATCTTCCTGGTGAAAAAGGGAAAAAATCAAACACTCTACAAATAAAGTCACCCAGGCTGGACTTCCCACATCAGGACAGTTACGGGAAATAATGTGAGTGTAGGATTGCATCAGTTAGCTCAGGACATCTTCTTGTAGTCCCTGACACTCTCAGCACTCACTGCGTGATCTTGAAGAAGTCATCTACCCTTTCTGTGCCTCAGTTTCCTCAGTTCTGGAACAGGGAAGAATGCTGACCTCGCTTTGCAGTGTTGAAAACTTGAAACCAGTTTAAAGAAACATTATTGGATGAATCAGCTGCCATAAGATTTTAAAAGCTTCTGTCCTTCAAGCAGCAGTGAAAGTAAGAAACACCAGTGGACTGCATTTCAAAGCAGGAGAGTTTTGTTGTTGTTTGCTTTTTTACCAGGCTCTTTTTTCTGACTTGAGCTATAGGTGCTACGCACTGAATGTGAATTCTTTTATGCTATTCAGCCAGGACGCATCAAAGACCAGCTCACACTGAAGGTGTGAGAGCTCAGAGGGTTCTCTTCACACATCAGTTAGTCGTTCACAGCCAGCCCTGACCCTGCGCGGCGAAGGGCAGCAGCAGAAAGGCAACATCAGAACGCCCTGGTGCCTCAGCCAGCTGGCAAAACAAAAGCAAGTCGCCCCCAAACCCCACAATATTGTTCTGTTTTGCTTTTATAAGCTCCTTTTCACTGAATAGGATTCTATTACCTGTACAGAAGCCCTAGGCCTTCAATTAAATTATTATGGGAAGTGAGGGAGCTGTGTCGTGTAGAACGCAAGCGGCTGTCTAAAAGGCACGCAAAGCTCGGACATTAAATCGACATTAACTGAGTCCTTTTACTTTCTCTGGAGTTGGCAAGATTCTCACAGGGAGGAGATCAACAGCAACAGAGTGTCCCATGTACGGCTACAGCCTCTCACCACTACTGGGCGGCCAGTTCATGGTGTGCAGCGTTAGACACTGCTCCCGGACCTGCGTGACATGATTCCACCAGCCTGTGTGGAGCTTGGACAGAGGGGACTGGAGAAACGAATGGAAATTAAAACAGTAGGAGCAGTGTGTCAATGGGATTCCTGGAGAAAACAGTACCAGCAGCCGTTCCTCAGGACATATGGCCAATCTGGCTGTAAAGGGCTGACAAAGTTTGGAATACAAAGCCCAGGAATCCATAAACAGAAGAGATATTGCCTGTGAGTGAAAGGAGATGGCTCTCTAGGAGAGGGAGACACAAGAAGCAGGTCGCAGACTACGCTCCCTCCACCGCCCTAAGAGGTTAATATACCAGGCTGATTTATCCAAGCTTAAAAAAAAATATTATATTCAGGAAAGGCAGAAAAAAAGACTGGGTTTGATTTTTCCTCTTTGTTCTGTATGCTGCCTGCTTTAGCTTGAATGAGGTAGTCTTCTAAGCTTTTTATTTTTAGCATCGCTGTTTGTAAATTATTTTCCCTTTTACGCACGTCTGCCTTTAGGAGATGAAAGTCTGCGGCTAGGAAAAGATGGGTAGTGCTTCTGTCCCTGGGTGCTTGACTGACAGGGTGCAGTACTTTGAGAAGTCAGCATTTTTGGGGCTGTTTGCTTTCATCCTTGCTTTGAATCGGTTTTAGAACCTGCTGACTAAGCAGGGAAAAGAAAGAGACTGGGTGGTGGGCTGGCTGAAGCAGGAGGAAGGCAAGAGACTACCTCAACACCTTGTTAAAGGATCTGTTTTATACCGAGACTGCTAATAATGTTGCAGGTGGTTTTACCACCTCTTCGATCCCATGAGCAGGGGCTGAATACGAAGTGAAAGAATTGTTTCATGGATCAAACAGCAACCCAGATACTGCAGATTTTATTCATCATCTTTAGTAAGTTGCTACGCGATAACTCACCCGTAGAAAAACAATTTGCTTTTCGTCTCGCCTTTTGAAGATGTCTGCTTTTCTGGTGTCTCACATGACCCACACAGCCTCTACCCAGTGGGATTGCCGTGTCTCTAAACACCAGCACAACGGGAAAATCAACGGCGTGGGCTGAATCTTGGAACACAAAACTTGGCCGGGGCTGGATCATTTCCACTCAGCAGACAAGCAGATCGCTTCTGGCACCTCTAAGAGCCGGAGGCCTGTTTTACTGACTGGCTCAGATTCCAGAGCCCCTAGAGCAATAGAAATTGAAACGCACTGCCCAGAAAGATTTAATCAAATATTTTTTCACCCACGAAGGTGGGCACCAAGCCACCTCCTTGGCTGACAGGTGAGCAGAGTCCAGGAGAGACAGAACACGGAAAGGAGAATAATTCTTCTGAGTCAAAACAATTGCAGCAGAGAAAAAGTCTGCATTTCTGGGCTGTGGCAGTAACTGAGATGAATGCACTTCTACCTGCCATAGAATGTGCAATAACTCACACTGCAGAACAGCTCAAGGTAAGCAGGCTTTTCAGTGGAATTTGCCCTCCTCAGTCCTGCTTTTGAAGCCAGAAATCCCTACCTGCAGCATCAGGAGAGAAAAAGTTGTAACTGCATCCTTGGAGTTTTCCTTGACTTGCTTAATGAGGTGTGGGGTATTTTTATTATCATCATGTGTTTTGCAGAAGCATCTGGGATTCCCAGTCGTAGTCCTGCGGCCCCAGGTACTGTGAACACACAGAAAAATGGCAACAGACGTTCCCCAAAGCAGCTTCTCTGACCAGACTTGCTGAATCCTCCTCCACACGCGGCTGGTTCCTACACCTTCAGAAAGTGATTTTTGCCTACGATTATCTCCATCCTCTGGAAATAAAGCCAGGTCTTAGAAAATTAAGCTCCCGTAAAGCATCAAGCTGGAAAACAGACCTAGATCTTTTCTCACTACAAACAGGAAAAGCTTTAGGTTCATCACAACTGGTGAAAACTTCCCAGGGCATAACGCCAGTTAATTGGGAGGAACCTTTCAGACACGCTTTCATGCTTCTTAAAATTGTGTCATTTGGGTGTCACATGCTTCAGTCCTAAACTGGACACTGCACAGCACAGCGATGGGAAAAAAATCCACCCCAAAAACCAGCAAACACCCAAAGAAAAACCCCAAAGCAGCTACTAAAATCCATGCTTTTATCAGGGGCTCTCAGCTACGTGGGATTTTTTTTGTAGTTCCTTCCAGGAAATTTTCTCTGAGCAGATCTGAAGAACATTTTCCTGGGTTTCTGGATGTCCAGCAGCTTTGATGAGGTAGCTGTGTGTCCAGGACTCCTGAACATATCCTTTGGGTATGGAAAGCTCATCCCTACAGCACCTGCAGAGCGAGAATAACGCTTCCAGGAAACTTGGGAGCTATTAAGCATGCAGCTCACAGACAATTTGCGTATGCAGAGTGAATCCGTGGTGTTCGTGACATGCCACACTGAATGTCTGAGCAGAAACATGGCAGTCCCACACTTCTCTGGCAAGACAAACCCCATCGTCATGAGAGGGAGTCCAATCAAAGGCTACACATGTAGAAACCAAGCACAGGAGCTGCACAGCAGCTAGCTGCCGTGCTATTCTAGGGCTGGAACCCTCCGTCTCTCTCTCTAGGGTGGCTGATATTGTTCTAGGCAGGGACAACCCCAATCATTTAGAAATACTCTGCCTGGGTTCCTGTCCACCCTTTGGCTGCTGCTTTGGTTCTCTCCTAGATCCAACAGTCCTCAGTTTGAGCAGCCTCTTCAGCGGGAGGCGGCAGGAGCTGTGGGCATCGCCACCTCCTAGAACGTCACACGCTGCCCTCGCCAACCCTGCTGTCCAGATTCGCCATCTCAGGGGAAGTTTCATGGCAGCTACAGTCACACCTTGCTTCTGTAGAAATGCCCCATCCCACCTTTGCGAGGGGTCGACACCCTGAAGAACTGCTACAGTTCTTCATTTCAATAATCATTTTCTAGAGGTAGCAAGGGCCGGTCTTTTCAGCTCATTTTAAAGAGGTTAGCAGTCTTTAGCTTGGCACAGGGTTCAGAGAGATTTCTTTGTGTCTTCCTCCTCCCACTTTCAGGCACTGCAGAACCTTCACAGCAACCCTTACGATAAGTGGGTTCATCTCCGGGATGGAACATCCAGGTATGGAAACAAGCCTTATAAGGCACTTTGTGCATATCCGTGGGAAGCAATGAGAGGATAAATGTCCCTGTCTTCCTCCTCCCTCATCAGTAAATATGGTTATTCCTCAATACAAGAGAGAATAAGTGTGACAAGAAGGAGCAAAGGGAACAGAGATCTCTCTGAAATGAGTAAAGAAATTCCAGTAATTGAACAGCTCATATTTTGACACACTGAGTTATTAAATTTTGAGAACTGATGAAACATCTCTCTAGACATAGCACTGCTTACTGAGTGCCAGGATAAATACCAGAGCTTAGGCAGCCTGATTTTCCAACACAGATACATTGTCCGTGCCCACAGGCAAGCCTACAGTTGCTGCTGACAGAGAAAATGTTTAAGAAAAAGCCTAAGAAGGAGAAGGTACCTCTGAAGGTAGTGAAGCCACAAGTGCTGCAGACATGCAGATGGATGCTTTTCAATAACCGTGGCTTAAAGATCATGAAATTAGAGCCTGTGCCTCAATATTGCTGTGAGCTCTTCCATTTCCTACTGATTTCACTGAAAGCTGAGGAACCTTCTCCCACGCAATCCCCTCCTCCAGTTTCTAGAACCTCCTGCATTTCTAGCTCTTTTCTCTTCCAACGGAAACTGGTGGGACCACTCCCACAAGCCAGATTTAGCACTGTGCATCACCACCTAAGTATACACTGGGATTTTGCAACCTGCAACACGCCATGGATCCGACTAGACTGCAAATTTAATATTTCACAATGAAACGAAATTGTTTTTTACCTTGCAGATAGCTGGAAGCATCGCTGTTGGTAACTAATAATCATCCCTTGCATATGCAGCATCTTTCATTCAAGAGCCTCAAAGCACTTAATAAGCAACGATTAATTAACCCTGTAACATCTCACTGCTGTAATTACAGCATCTATATAAGGAGTAATTGCACCACCAGTGATTCCGGCTCCAGTAATTTCATCGAAATGCCGCAGACACGTCACAGCACTTTGTAGGGCAATGCAACAAGCAGCAGCAGCCCTAGAAAGATCCTAAAAAGTTGTGTATTGGGCTCCGGAGAGGGGTTCAGGAAATGAGAATGCATATAGGTAATTCATCAATGTTATGGGATTTTTGGACAACATGCTCTCTTTTATAGATATATATACCCAGACATTTTATTCCAAGATGATGGAGAAGGGAATTTGCTCCTTTAGAGAGCTTTCCTCTGCACACAATGCTTTAAGGCATCTGCCTAGATTTATATAACCTGACAGTTTAAAGATGGAACAATAATAATAACAATGGCAACACCTACCATTTCTTTCAAAGCAGCGCAGTGTTTTTTTTATCAACATTAATTAAGTCTTAAACCAACCATTGCCAATGTTTTCGTAAATGGGAAATTTAAGCACACGGTGGTTTAAAGGCCTTGCAGGGTGTCACGGGAGTCAGTAACGCATTTAGGAACTGAGTCATGCCCGAGATTTTCACAGGGCGCTGGACCACAGCAATAGGAGGCTGCTGATATTGAGTTACCTTGTATTGTTGGGCAAAAACCACACAGCAAAAAGAGACCGAAACCTTACCAGGTATAATTTAGCGTAGTTTTATTGAACACAGAAACTCTAGACCAACTTAAACCAGTCAAAGCTGTGGTAGCAAGGCTCAAAGGAAGTATTTAACATGCAAAAAGCCACCGAGATCTGGAGTTTCATCAAAACAGAAAGATAAGTATCTTGCTTCAACATTTAAGCCAATCATTGGAAAAGGTCCAAAACAAGGCTGGGGGTGAGATTTTCCCCCCACACTCACTATTGTCTAAACAAAGGAGAGCCAGGTTGTTTCCATCAAAGCTCAGCCTTGTGCTGTACAAAGAGCAGAGCGAGTTCTGGCAGTGCTTGGACCTGAAAGGCAACATTGTTCGAGTGACAATGTGACAGCCAGTCAGCAATAAAAGCGTTAACCCAAGTCTGGGTTTGTGATCGCCCCGGATCGCTGCAAAGGCAGCAGAAAAGAATCGTGACTTCTCGGCTTGGAGGGCTGAGAATGCCCCAGCTGTAACTTCAGCTGTGTGGGTAACCATTCCTTTAAAGTTTGAGCATGCTTCATACACCAATTCCTCCTGAATAGGAAACTAATGAGTGGCACAAAATGTGCTGCTAATTAAAAGCTTCTAAAACGCCAAACCTTCTACATGCTTCGGCTCAAGTCAGCAGTTCTGCAGGGCTTGGTTTAGGCTGCAGACCAGCCGGCAGCCTCTGGCAGCAGTGTTAGCTCTTCAGAAAGATGTTCAGCCGGTATTTAACCCACTGCTAAGAGACGTCGACATCTTGTTTACCAGACAGCTTGCTCCTGCTAAGAAACATTTGATATGGCAGCGCTCGGTCAAACAGCCCAGAGGTTGTGGTTTCTCTCTAGAGGACCCAAGCCAACGTTAAATCATACAAGGAACACTCTAGATCGGTGTGAAGGCAAGGACAACACACTGTTCTACCTCAGTAAGAGACGCTGTGCAGAAACAGGCCCCAATTCTCAGGTTGTCACAGAGCTGATACAGCACAGGGTCTGTCCTACAAAGGATGTTTCCCTCTTGCAAGGTCCATTGTGGGTACATCAAAAAAAAACCCCCAAACTGTGCTGGGGAGAAGAATGTTGTTCTGTTTTAGAGCTAAAGCTTTCAGTATTTGCTTCTCCCTTGATGCAAATGAAGTAAGCGAACCCCATCCGAATCAAAATCAATTTCCTTGCTGTTATGGTGCGTGGAGCAAAACAGCTAGTCAGAACTGGGAAGAAAAAGGGGAGAAAGGGAGATGGAGAAGGTCACAGCACGCTGGTCAGATCTCCCAGACTTTGAGTTGCTCAAAAGTTAAGAAAAGCAACAGAATCTACTTGTCTTGCAAAGTTTCTTAACATCCTCAGATGAAATAACGTCGTACTTAAATATAGCCTTTTATGTGAAGTCTTTGAGTTGAGAATCTCCTTCTTTTATATAAAGTACCTAATGTGCTGAAGAAGTAATTGATTGACTGCTGTCAGCAAGCACTACTATTACACCGGGTGCATTCTTCACCTTGAGACCTAACTGGATAATTATAGATTTAAAAATGAAAAGTCTAAAAGAACTCAAGCAAGGGAGGGTGGGTAACAGCTTCTACAGCATTTGTTCCTCATGACAATGAAAAAAGGGTTTCTTCAAGAATTAATGGATTAATATATAGAAGATTAGATATTAAATATATAGCATGAGACATTCTCCTCTCATTTTTGCTCCAAATTGGCATCCAGGATGGAGAACTCGCCTTGCAAGGAATGCTCTTGCTTAAATGGCTTGATAAATTGGATTCCTTTGATGCTGTTTGCTCTTGCCTTCCTTAATCTCTCCTAATCATGATTTTTTTTTTGTCTGCAATGCATCTGACCTACTTCCACATTCCCCCTCCTCTGCTGTTCTGTTCTGTCCATATTCACTGTGAACTATCTGTATTTTCTCTCTCTTTTTCCATTAAATTTCTTCAAAAACAAATCAGGAGATGTTTTGATTCTCACCACCTAGTGAATGCTGGAAACCACGTGTAGGATTCTTCCTGTTCAACTAGTCCAGGCATCAAACTTTATCAGTCCCAAGATACTGTTTGTCTGCGTGGAATTTGTTGAATTATTTGAACCACAAGACTCTGACAGAGACCTTCAAAATGCAAGCAATTAAAATTTAATCACTCCAGGAAAAAAAAATAAATTGGCAATTAAAAAAAAAACCCAAACAAGAATAAAAGCAACTTAGACACAAGGACGGAAGGAAAATAACCAGCTTTAAATAGTGGCAGGTGCATCACTTCAGCCACATGATACACCATCCATCCCGAACTCTGTCTGAAGCAGAAGGAGAGCCCAGGGATTAGGGTTTTAATAGAGAATTTAGAATTGGGGATTACAGTCCCTGCTCCACTACAGCCGCTCTATGCGGCTTGGGCTATTCACAAAACAGGGTTAACAATTTTTCTCCTCTCCCAGGAATATTAAGAGACCGGTGACACTGAACATTGCCAAGGCTTAATACAATCTAAAATAAATAATTATCGGATGAGATCTTGCTTTGCACAGACCAAAACAGGCCATGATCTGAGCAGTGAAAGAGCAACTCATATGTAAACTCTGCTGTAATCCAGGAGAGAAGAGCAATGCCTTTTACACCTCAGGATCAGCACTCACCTTAGTTTCTACCTCTCTTTTTTTGTCTTTTTTTAAAATCTGAGATGGAGACACTGGTGCAATAGGTGCCATAAAAATAATAAGGAGTGGCTGGTTGCGTGCAAACCATTTCCAAAGAGAGGCAGGTGCTGATGTGGACCAGAATGCCACGGTGCAGAGGAACTGAGAGCAGCAGCACGTGGAAGTTTAGCCCACATCTCACTTTGAGAGGCTGCACCTCTTGACACAGCGTGTAGCAATAAGATGGGAGACGGACTGAGTATGAAGAAGGTCAGAGTAACACTGAAGAAAGTCACAGAATAACACCGAAGACCTCAGGACAGTTACTATTTCTGCTCAGACCTTAATTATTTTCCATTTTTTGCCAACTCCACTCTTCCCTGGAGATAGGAGAGGTAATAGAAAAGCAACTTTTGCATCAAGAAAGTAATTTCTTTCCTCATTTCTGGTTTGCTCCACTAGGAAACCATGAGCAGAGGTCTTGCCTGTGGGTCCTCGTTGAGAGTCAGCGCTCCTGCAGACTCTGCACCACTCTGTATCAAAGACACTCCAGTCTTCACTTGGTGTTTGGAGCGTCCTGTGACCAGAGAAATGAGTTTGCTACCAGCCTTAAGATTAGGGCTGTCTGGACATGCCTAGCTTTTGAGATATCCATCCAGTTGAGCTAGGCAAGAGTCAGGCAACCACACACCACAAACTCCATCGGTGGTGTAGCTTGAGCTGTGACTACAAAGCAGCGAAGGAGAATCAGGTAACTGGAAATACAGTGCGGATTACCATCAGGCAAAGCGTACTCACCTGGTCTTGGAACTGGTCTGCACATCGAAACCAATACTGGAAGAGTTGGGAAGTACAGAATCCTTGACAAAACTTGAAAAGAAATAATCAGCGATCCTAATTCCCACTGTGGGTGTCAATGCTTCTTAACGAATTGTTTCAGAAGCAGTCTTCCTGATTTGCTGCAGCATGGGGGAGGGGAGAACCTGGGCCCGTGTTCAGGGAACAAAATGTGTAGAGCCAAGCAAGCAAAGACAAAAGGACAACAGGAATCAAAGGGTGTTGTATCTACTCCAAGAACATAAGGCAGTCGGAAAAACAGGCTCAGAAGTAAATTGCAGTAAATGGCAGGTATTATAGTAGTTAGAGAGCTAAGAAACAAAGATAGTTCCTGTGCAATAAACCAAGTACCATTAAATAAAACAACTTAATTTAAAGGGACAACCACCCTCACCCTGTGCTTTCCGCCGCTTTTAACGCTTTTGTGCCAAAGCAACAAGACAACCCACTATTGCAGCATCCAAGGGGGCCTCACTTAACCACAAAAGCTCTGAGGTTATTTTTACGGATGCCAAGCCAAAGTACAATGAGGATACATGACCAAACTGACAGCTTGCCTCTGGCAACGCAAGAGCTGAATCCCGACCTCCCACAGTTCAGGCCAATGGTCTCAGTGCTGGACTCCCTTTCAACACCACCCCTCTCTCAATACAAGAAAGGGTGAGACTGGACTCAAGCTTAGGTTATTTTCTTAACTAGAAACCCAGTGAATCAGCTCTTGACAGGAAAGTGCAGAATCATGCACGCGTGACTGTGCAAAATTCAGGGGAATGCTGAAAGGCATCGTCTGCTCCCTCAAGATCTTACATTAAATGGATTTGCTGGGTGCCATTCCTAGCACCAACATCCCAAACCCCACCGTTCTCACTAGCAGTGTCTGCTGTCTTGGAGGATATCGTACAGAGGCTGACGAGCTTCTTCATCCAAGAGCTGTTCTGCTTGCGCTGTGCATTCAGTGGATTAATTACAGGTCTCCTTCCCACTGGCTATCTTGCACTTGTCAGAAGAACTGGGCAAAACTCCCCTATAAATGAGAAAAGAAAGACTTCCAGAATAAGCAGGCTTAAAAAAAGAAAAGGCAGCTCTTGACTGAAGCCTATATGTTTAATAGCTAATTATGATGCTAAGTCATGGAATCTGATGATAAAAAAAAAAAAGGAGCTATTCCCAGAAGACACACAATCTAATAAACGTTCATTGCAAATCTAGCTCCTAAATCTGCTGCCTGCTGAGATAATGAAGAATGATTCAGTCAGACCCAGGCATCTTTTTAATTTCAGCTGTAAAACTGCTCGGTGCCATGTGAGGCTGTTACAGACAGCAACGGAGCAACTGGGGGGGAACACTCAGAGCAAAACAGGCGGATAGAGCCCAGACTGCCAGACAGGAGGAGCTCCTCATCCAGTTCCCTGCGGGCTGGAAGATGAGGAAAGAAACAGGGCTATAATGAAGGCTCAGGGGGCAGCAGGATTCCCACCTTAATTTTTGGTTTGATATCACTGCAGAGGTGCATGTGTGTTTATGTGCAGCCCTTTTATAGGACAGAGAGAGATTCTGCTCTGAAGATTTTGCCCCTTATTAGCTCTACTTCTGCTATCACGACAATCCTCACACGTAACCTGATTCCCTGGCAGGTCTCTTTATTTATTAATGCCACTGAAAAACCCGCACCTGCTCTTTGGGTAGTGATACCTGGTGACCCTCCTTAATCTCTGAGCTGAGAGCCAAGCTGTTATTACATTACCTTCAGAAAATGATCAGCAGCTCCAGTGATACAACATTAGGCAACAAAACTTTCATCTATTAAATAAATTGGGATGTGCTTTCTGTTTTCTGACCTACATATTTAATCAGCTTGTATTTTCAAGGGGCTGATAGCACATGGCTCCGCTCCAAGGACAGCCTGAGAGTTTCCATATCATAAGGGAGCTCCAAAAAAGTGCCACAACTGATGATGCAGCATTTTAAAAGAGATTTCCAGAGGTAAGGAGGTGCACTTCCCACCCACCTCCTGACAGAGGAGCCCAGTGGGTAAAACAGACCTACAGCTTCTGAACGGGGACATAAAGTGTATCTTAGAGAACCATCCTTGCGAGGGACATTTCATATGCCTTTCTTGTTTACTTGCCCACAGGCAAAAACGCTTGGCCCAACTGTCATTGTAGGATGCTCAGAGGGAGAATAATCACATAAAAGCATTGCAGACTTGACCTAAGGCCAATTTCTCTCCAGTGTAAGTTAAATCAATCAGCGAAGGAACCTTTTAGCTAAATTCCCTGCTTACTTCGCATACTTTCTCTTTACTACCCACTGCCCAAAGTCATCCTCAACCTTTCCCTTCCTTCCAGTGTGTTTTTTCTCCAGCTTGTCCCTACTCCCACAGCCCCACAAGCTCTCTGGCTCTCTCTGTGGTGCTGCCTCCCCTTATTTAGGATTCTCGACCAGTGCCCAAGGGCCAGAGCAGCCTCTGCTGGCTGCAGCACAAGTCTGGAACAATCAAATTAATCTGGTGGTTCACAGCGGGAGCCCAGCATCAGCTCAGGTCCTGCAGACATTTTCTACATGAGAACTTTACTCACCCCTTTATTGCTATGCCTCGTAGGTACAAAAAGCTGGAAGAGTATCTCACACCTGCTCTTGCACTTGCCACATCTCAGAGCTCAGCTCTTATCACCTTTTCTACCAAGTCACACGAGGTTTAATCTGGCCTGGTGCACAGGACTTCTTCCACCGAGGTCTTCTCCCCCTCCTGTTTTGCTCCTGACTTTTGGAGTGGCTCATGCCAACAACCAGCAGTCTGACGTGTGCCACTAATTACAAACTTTTCCAGTAAAACGTAATAACATCTGCACAAGCCTAAAGGACTTACGTGGTGAAGTCCAGCCTGCCCTTAAAAATTGCTGTGATTTCTGGTTTTTACTGCAGCAATATTTAGGAATTGACCCTCAGTACAGCAAAGGTCAGCATGAAGTTTTAGATGATAACTCAGTGGTTCAGTAAGTTTCTACCATAAGTTCCATGAGGTAACACCGAGCTTTGAGATGTTCTAAAGTCTTTAGCTTTACAGCCCCGCAGCCCGTGTTAATCTTTGTGTGGCTCAAAGCTCACTACAGGGAACCTGTGAGAGCCCAGAGTAGGGGATACTCACTTTAAAAGCCTCTTACATTTATTTGTAAGATCGTTAAATTCCTACAGAATCATTTATTTGCTTAAACAAAGCACCATTCAGTATCTTGGGTTAATAAAGAAAGTTTTGCAAAAAAACTATGTAAATTACCATTGCTTGAGTGCTAGATCAGTTAATCAGCCTTACTAAAGAATGTGCTCTAAAACATGAGCAGCCTTTCAGAGCTTTTCTGTCACTTTGAGAAGTGCACACAACACAGGCAAGTTGCCACAAATATTGGCACTTGTGAAGCAACTTTTGCAAGGGATCAGATGAACGGTTGAGCTCAAATGATTGCCCTGCCCGTGCAAATTGACCTAAAGCAGCAAAACCTATGATGAAACATTACCAAATAACTGACTTGCACGAGGAGGTTTCCCTGACTTCCATCAGTTTGTATCTGGGACACCCAACCACTAGAAGATTTAAATAGCTCTTCTAATAATAACTGGATATATTTATAGATATTTGTAGACATTTTCATCCTCCAGATAAATATGCAGCACTAATTCCTGTTGAAGCACTGAGCACCAGTATCTTAGGGTGGCAACTGCTGCTGATTGTAATTATATAGTTCTCAGAAGTTGGTACTGACTGTGGCTTCCCCCAGCTCTAAGATGGGTGTAGGAAAAAGAAAATTCTACGCTTAGGTGTAAGTCTATAAAGACAGAGGAGTTCTCAGCTTGTATATTTGATGTAAGTAATCACCTTGAGCTCTTGGGGAGCTCACAGCCCAATAAAATAACTTGGTTCAGTCATGGCTCTCCCTACAGCCAGCTGCTGGAAAGTCTTCCCCATCCCTGAATTTCACAGTACATCTGTTAACAAGAAAAATAAATAAATTTAACAAAAGCTTGAAAAATAAACTGCCCTCTATCCTTAGATGTGGGATCAGTTCCCTGGAACAACAACAGAACAGCAAAAAAGCTGCCTCAGTCCTCAAGTTCTAAGGTGGATGAAGATTTCACCCAAAGTTTCGCTGATTAACCCACCCAAAACACAGCACGATAACCAGCGCAAGGGCTGAAATCCAGATGTGTCAGAATTACACAATTATCATATGAAGCCTCCAAGAAAGGAATAAATGGAAGGTTAATGTGGGACCCAGCAAACTGATGAGGTCTTGCTCTGTCCTGCTCGCTCTTGAGCCCTCTTGACAGCACAGCTTTTACCTTTGTTAGGGATTTCACTAGTGCTTCCCCAAAACACAACATTCTTGTGTTTGGCCATGTCTAGAAAGGGGAAAAAATGTCCACAAGTTTCCATAAGCTGCAGCCTGCCAAGCATCTGCCTCGTGTGTGACATGTTCACACCTGACAGCTCCGTCAGGCTCTCCTGGAGGCTCCCTGAAATGCCATACGTCCATCCCAGCTCCGGAAAGCGGCTCTGCTTCGCCTGGCAGGTACCAGAGGCCATTTCTAGCACCTGCACTGTGCAGTCCCTCACTTTCCCTCCTTTCACTTGCTCTTCTCGCAGGACTGCAATTCAGTGGGGGCGACTGGAAAGGCAGAGTTCAGATCTCATCCCGGTTTCCACCCTGACGGCCCGTCACTTCATTTTAAGCTCTCCCCATCTCCTCAGATGCCTTCCCCTGGTGTTTTCAGGCACCCATCTCACAGCCTTCCTTCAACTTCTTACCCTTTTTCCGGACTGAAGAGCTTCCATACTTCATTCTACCCACTTAGGGCTAGAGCAGTCCAACTCATGCCAGCCCACGTCCAACACTCGGATATAAGGAATTGCCGCAGTTGTCCTCATTACAACAGCTGGATGTTGTAGCTCCTGTACAAGGTTAAGCCATTAAGAAGAAAATCTAAGATTAAAAATGCAAGATACTGTGCACTTCTCACAGGATCCTTGTCCAGCTTGTGTAGCTAGACCTCAGGCCTGATCCAATCTGCAATGTTCACGCACTTCAGGCAATGGGGAGACGTGAATAGAAACAGGCAGTTCTGGCCACACGCAGTCATAAATATACAAAATATTACACAACATAATTTGCATTAAATACGACGGGGAGCTGCACTGAATCAGCCACTGTGAAAACAAGGCAGGGGCTGGTCTACCCTGCATGCCTGGTCTCCGTTACAGCACCTCAGATACTCTTTTCCAGCTAAGGAACAGTGCTGGATTGCTGGGTTCCCTCAGCCCAGTACATCCAGTCACTACACTCAGTGGTGCACTACGATGTTTTAAGTTCCCATATTTTCTCAACTTTTTCCTCAGGGGGTGGGTATAATGAAAGCACGTCCTAATTCACACCAACTGCCCAAACCCAGGGTAGGAAAAATATCTAAATGTCAGGGATCTTGAACACCTAGTAAGTCACAGAAGTGCACAGCAAGTGCAAGTCTCCTCAGCCTTGCAGGGCTTCTGCTTTGTTGTCTCCTCTCAATTTCTGGTCTCATTACCAGAGCAAGCTCAGGCAGCTCTCCACCCACGCTGGTGCCCGTAATTCCTTGGAAAACTGATGGTGCAATGCCCGTCTGACAGCTGGGGCATCTGTCTTGGATTATACCTAAAAACCACAAATCTGTGAACTTTAAGAAAAAAAGGGCACAAGAGAGGAATTGTGTGAAGGGCCAAAAGGTTGCAGTACAGCCCTGCTCCTCTTCTCACCGAGGTCACGGCAGCTGGAATGCTCTTGCCTGAAGTTCGCTCTCCCGGAGAAACAGCCATGTGATTGACCCAGCTAGTCACTTGATTTCCCAGATGCTTCATGGCACTGTAGCTCCAGGAACATTTATGAGACTATAAAAGGGGGATTAAAGAGCAAGCAGTCAAAGGAGCAATTTTCCTCTATCCCAAGCACAGCACCGCATTTGCACGCGAGGAGAAATAAGCGCAGTAACTGGAAGGATTCCATTCAGCAGCCTGCGCGCTCGTCTGGGCTGATCTGACCATCAAAGAGACAGGCTGGAAGAGAAAGTTATATTCTGCTCCGCTTGTATTTATACATTGATGAACTTTACATATGCATAGTCCCTGAGACTACATGCGTACACTAGGAGTGTTTTGTAAACATTAAGAGGTTCAGGGCTTTAAAAATCAATTTATTCAGTTATGCTTCTAATCTTCCTCGTGGCCTCGTATAACCAAACACGATGTTCTCCAGAGGGGTGACAGGATTGTAATAATTTTAAAAGGGTGGAAAAACATCCAATTCTTTGGGTAAAGGCTCCAGAATATTGCAAATTTATACTGTTGTTGCCAAGCATTTTGTGTATTCAATGACTATTTCAGCCAAATCATTTCAGAGGATGGTAATTTTTTTTCCTAAGTAGTCCAGATGAATGGTTCATTAAAAATCTGATCTCAGTTACTCTGAATGCATATCTTTGTGAGGCTAGAATTCACTCGGATTTAGTGCTGCGCATGTGTACAGCAACGTGCCCAACTAAAGGATGCTTTGGTATGTGTTGTTTTACCTTGGGGATAGCAGGGCTCGCCCGTCAGAACTTTTTAACCCTCAGTAAAATCTCTGAGTTACTTACCTTAGACGCTAACCCCGCACAATGTATATTCCAGCATTGCGTCTGACCTGACCACAATATTTCGCTCTCTTCCTGGTTATCACTTCTACTAGGAACACCACGCAACAGCAAGAGGTTGTGGCATCATTGGTGCCAAGCGCCCAGAGCCCAGTCAGGCTGTTCCTGGGTGGACGGGGTACAGCGAGCAGTTGCACAGTCGCAGAATGGTGTCCCTCATTTTGTGTACACCACACCCTTTCCTTCCCCAAGGATGAGCAGCTTTAAAAACATAGATAAGCTTTTGGGGTTGTCCTACATCAGTCAGGGGGGTTCTGATACCTAAAGATACTAAAAAAAATTAAAATGTAGCCATAAAATAGCGTAGGAAAACCCCAAATCCTTCCTATCTCTGATGAATAGGAGCCGAGATGTCTGGATACAAGACATTTGGGAATGGAGCACAGTATGTACAGGGTGACCAGTTGAGCAATCAGACAGAGTCAATACATCCATTGCCAGGAAAAGAGATATTTATTCTCTGAAAACATGAGGAAGAATATTGGTAAAGACAAGATTCTTTGTCTCTCCTCCCCCAGAGTCCTCTCAAACGTGCCAAATTGCTGCTGAAGAAGTTACTTGGATGGAGTCTCTTGCTCTTATCACTAACATCTACTTTTGGGGAAAAAAGCTTGGCTTCGGTTGTCAATAGCAATACTGTTATTGGCTTCAGCAGAGGCAGCATTTCACACTTGCTATCGCAATCCTAACTGAATTACAACTGAAATGAAGATTAGCTTAAAAGTGAAGTTAATGAAACTAGTCGCATTATTCACTGATGTTTTTTCTCCTGATGGGAAGACACGTGCTGCTTTAGCTTCATCAGGAGTCTGAAAAATGAGATCATTTCTCTCTGCAGTAATTAGCTAGAAGTCCTAGGTCCAATTCAGCACCCCTATACAAGCAGCTCTCTAAACACAGAATAGTGACCTGTCTGGCTCCCACAATCCATAAAGGATTTGCCTCTACTCCCGGGTTGTATGTGTCTCCAGGAGACTTATTCTCTAAAGGGTGGCAGGAGTTGCCTCACTCATCTCCCAAATCTATCAGGAGGCATGACTAATGCTTGTGAAGTGCCCTGAAATACTGGGAGGAAGGTGCTACAGAAATGCAAAGCAGCCTTCAGGAACAGAAACACATTGTCTCTCACTCTTCCCTTCCCCCCACCTTTATTTTCTCTCACACTTCTTTGTTGTGGTCCCAGTTTATTTTGTAAACAGAGTCTAGTACTGTTCAGCAATAGCAGCAGCATCTTCTCCAAACGAACATAAAAAGCTCAGAAGAAATCTCCAGATGCAACTGGTTGCCTTAAATATTTATCATTTCAGTCCAAGAAAAATATTTCAGAGAAGCTGAGCATGAAGTAAAGGAAGGAAACATACGGTTTTATCTCACACAAACATCTTCTCAAACACTGCCAGGCCAGCCAGTAGAAAACGAAGCTATGAACTAGCTATTGACAGTTCTCTACAGCTTCGCTCAGCAGAGGCTGAGGCATCTTTCCATGGACATTCCTGGACTAAAAAGCCACCCCCAAAACCCCAACAGTTCTAAGCCAGGCCAAATGTCCTTCTTCCACTTCCCTAATCTAGTGCGAAAAAAAAAAATACATCCAGAACAAGCCACATGGATCAAAAAACTCTTCACTGAGGAGAAAAACATTTGTACTTTTGGTTACAAATAAATACGCATCAGTTTTTAAAAACTGAAAATCAGACCTGGAGGAACTGATACATGCCCGCATCCCTCTCTCTCATCCTCTGGGTAAGTTTTTTCCCCTGCAAGCACTGGCTAACTTGCTGATGAGGTGATCAGGGCTGAGTGACCTTCAGATCCCACATGAAAAGGGCAGACAAGCCCTCCAGACACACAGCAGCAACCTATAACTGGCAAGGGCTGAAGCAATTCAGATCAGTCCTTTTCTCTTCGGGTGAACTGGATATAAGGGCTCTGTACTTTTCTTTTCATCCTAGTTGAAGCATTTCCTGGCATCGTGAAGAGCCATTAAATTTTTCCAGAAAATTAGCAAGTCCGAGGACTGTTGAACAAGAAACAGAGAAAGTTTGAGATGGAAAAACATAAAACATTCTCCTTTTTTTTTAAAAAAAAAAAAAAGAAAAAAGAAA
>VZZY01005649.1:351378-430721 GCA_013400335.1 Eurystomus gularis
GGGCTCGGCCCCCGCTGTGGCGGAGCGAGGTGAGTGTGGGGAGGGGAAAGGGCTGAGGGGAGAGGGCTGGAGGCGGGGGGGGGCGGGACAGGACGCGCGGCTTCTGTCGCGATATCGCCCCGCGAGTCGCGAAGGCGAGGGGAGGGGGAGCGCGCGGCAGCCTCGCCAGCGGTCGCGGCCGTTACGGGGGGGGGGTGTGTGTGTGTTGGGGCAGCCTGGCCCTGAAAGGCGAGAAGAAAATAATAAAATGTCAGAATCGGTGGCTCTGTCGCGGGGGGGGGGGGTTTGTTTTGTGGCTCTTTTCGCCCGCGCTTAATCGCCCGCGCTCCGCCGCCGTCCTCTCCCAGGTGGATCGATCCGCCTGTGGCCCAGAAACAATTTACGGGGAAAAGAGGGATAATTGGGATTTCAGGCTGCGATAATTGGGATTTCAGGCTGCGATAACTGGGATTTCAGCCTGCTCCCGCGAACACCGGCGTCGTGCAGCCTGGCTGGGGCGCAGCTGCCGTCGGGGCTGTGCTCGGCCCTCGCCTCCATTGTGCGGCCCTGCCTTTGTGGTGGTGCCAACGGGGCCGTTTTCAGGCCTTGCTGGAGCTTTTTCAGGTGCGGTGGAAGGTCCACGGGTCTGCCCGGGGTCACCGAAGGCGAGCGACGTCCGTGGGCTCGGAAACGGTGTGGGATGGAGGCGGCGTTGCGGGTGTGCGTGGAGGTGGTCGTGTCTGGTGGACCTCAAAGAGCTTTCCCACCAAACTGCAGCGAGGAGGTTGGCAAAGGGCGGCAGCGCCAGGTCTTGCAAGGGAAGGGCCATGACACGCTTGGACTCTGAGCGAGCGGTGGCTTCAACTTGAGAAAAATGTAAATCGACCTTTGGAACTTGCACGTGTGTACGCAACTGTTGTCCTTTCACAATTTACCTGTCCCATCTCCTTGTCCCCTGGAAACCCGTCTCGTGTCGCAGACCGCGGCTCCAGACTGTTGAATTGGAAGAAGCGGGTGGGAAGTGAGTCGTTTTTTTGGGACGCTGCTATACTTTCCGCGTGGGATAGTGCAGAAAACAGCACTTTGGACAGAGGCTGCGATGGCCTCCGCTGGGATGGGCGTCCAGTTTGGGATGTGGGTTGATGCTGTCGTGGGGAAGAATGAAATTTAGAGGATTAGGTGAAAAGGCAAGAAGGTGGAAGGTTAAAATAGCTCTTTCTTGAAATGAAATGATATATAACCCTAAGGTGTATTCTTAAAACGTGACCAGACTCTCCTCTTCGGTACGGAGTACGATGAATAAGTCTCCAAGACTTTCAGAAGAGCATCTATTTCCAGTGTTTGCTGTTTGGACGTGGTCTGGGTGCCTTTTTCTGCGTAACAGAGACAAATGTCCTGCACGTGCTTATTTAGAACCGTGCGATTTCTTTCCCACTGCACAGATGTCTTTTCATTCCAGTGTTGCAAAATTAGGTTAGCCTTGAGTGCGCAATTTATTTTGACTGGTAAGTAAAATATTACGTACTCCTCACGATAAGAGCAAGCAGAGAGTTCCTGTGCTTGGGCTGATCTGTTTTTGTGAACCTTATCAGAGGTTGCTTGTGCCGTGCCAGGGTGTGTACCCTGTAGCTGATGGTTTTATAGTGTTTGAACTTATTGGAGTCATCTGGAAGAATTGAAATTTTAATTCCTTTGAGGGCGTGTAGTGATGGAGATGATAAAGGGGGGGAAAATGGGGTGAATCTGGCAACACGCATTTTGTGGAACTTCTCATATGGGGAAACAACAGACCTGAAAGCGTTAATACTGTGCATAATGTACAGAAATATTAGCCCACTGCCAGCAGCGAATTATTATTCAATCTTTCAGCCTGCGGTCTTAATCTGGGATTTGCTTGTTTAAAATATATGCGTCTAGTTTTGGAAGAAACAAAGAGCGCCTGAGGCAGGTCAGCAGAACTGTCATGGGGGAATTGTTTTGCTTTTTAGGTTTTACGGCTGGTTTGTAGCTGGCTGTTGCAGTGGTTTTGTGCCACTTGCTGATGGGTTGTGAAATATCAGCATCCCTGTTCTTAATAGTCTGTTTTCTTCTGTAATGCAAGGGGAACGATGATGTCATTGAATTTAAGGGAGATTGCAGTGGTGACTTACTGGCTGGAGAGAAGATCCCGGAGGGAGTGGAGGAAATCTCACAGAAAGGGGAATGGTGCCTCTCTGGCCGCTTTCCCCAGGGTTTCTGTTTCTTTTGTGAACCTCTGAAAAGGAAATGTCATTTTGGTTTTGAATGCCTTGTTTTGCGTGGTGTCAGACCACGACATGGGGATGATTCCAGTCAGCTTCCCCGATTTCAAAACAAACACGTCAAACGCTGCGATGTTTATACAAAACTTCGGTTTTTCAGGAACCCAGTAGATATACTGCCAAAAATAAATGATGTTTTTCATGCTTTATTATGGCTAGAAGGGTTTGTATAGGAGAGAAAAATTGGAATGGGTTCCCTCGGCCTTTGTGTCCTTCTCTCCACAAATAAAAGGAAGACTTTGGCCCCTTCATGAACTGGGCGATCGTTTCGTTCACGCTTCTTCTCAAAATACTCTGGCCCATGTAGTGGTTGCCATCTGATTCCAGGGGCTGTGAGCGTGGCAGGAGCTGTTGTCTCACCGTTGTTGGCTCGATACCGTTTTGGCTGATCCCAGGGTAAAGGCGGAATACAAAGCGATAGAGGTAAGTTTGTAAATTTACAGAAAGCTGGACTGTTTGCTCTCGTGGGACTGTACGTATGGGTGGCATCTGTCAGGTGGAGCGTGTGTGGGGCTAGTTCTCTCTGCCAGCTGTGCCCTTGAACTTGATCTGGTTTCAGCCTTCAGTGGGCTGCAGCAGCATCTCGTACCAGCAGAACCTACAAGCTTGCTGATGAGGGGGTTTTATGATGGATGTGGTATGTCCCAGCTGAGGAGGGTCCAGCAGACCCATTCTCCTTCACTCGGGCAAGAATTTGAACTTGAAGGTGAGCATGGCTGATGTCTGGGCCTACAACAGTGAAAGCTGTTGAGACTCACTGCTTAGGTCACGGAGCTGCCCTCGGGATGTCTAATACCATAATGTGAAAGCAACAGAGTGAAGTATTTACCAACTTTTAAAGTCTACAGCTGTTTTCCTTGGAAAAAGAAGGTGTTTGGTATCTGGGGTGAAGCAGGTCAACAAGTCCGGTCAGCCGGAGCATGTGGATTTTTGCAGTGATTTCTATTCTCACGCTAATCCTTTGAACAGGCTGGCTGTTCGCTGGTGGGAGAGAAGGGATGTGCACGCTGAGGACACAGGGAAAGAGAAGCCATTTTTGGTGGTTATTGTCATGCAGATGAGGTGTTCCAGCCAACCAGGGCTTTGAAAATCAGTAACCTGAGGATATAATGCTGCGGGTCAGCAGTCAGTTAGCAATTCTGAGCCTGTTTGGGTGAAACTGTTTCTTTTTAGTATTAATTTTATGGTTTTTTTTTATTTGGCTTGGCTTTTTTTAAAAAAAAAATAAAAAATCCACATTGCAGCTGAAGACACATTATCTTTGGTGCTGAACAACTGAAGTGGGAAAACTTTAAATTCTCAATTTTTAATTATCGTGTTGGGTAAAAAGTGTAGGAAGGCAGCGAAGCTGTGGCTGCGCTGACAATGCCAGAGCTGCTCATTTGAATCCTACTTTTTCTTCTGTTGGGGGCTTGCCGTGCTTCTCCCACATCATTTTTCTGTGTTGCTTCAGTTTCTGCTGTATAAAACACCTCAGATGTGTAGATTGTGGAGCAGTCTGTGTGCGTATGTTCCCAGGGGTGTGCGTGACCGCTGAAACCAGGTAAAACACGTAGGTCTAACTTTGTTTGCTGTGTATTTGTTTCCTAGAGGTTGTTTTAGAAATAGGAGGTAATGGAGAAGTCTGAAATAAATGCTCCAGGGAGGTGTTTTGGTGCATATTATATGTCCTGCTGCTGTCTGTGGTTTCCCTCCTGTAAAGATCCCGGCTGATGTCCATGGGGGATGGATGCGATTCAGATTCCAAGTCCGGGGCTGTTGTTAAGCATGTTAAGAAGCCTTCGTGTGTTTTCTGTAAGCGTGGTGGTGTGTTGCTGGTGTCTATATACACCTGGGTAGCTCGACTGACCATCTTTGGGTGTATGTAGCATTAGATTCTTTGGAAGTGTGCGGAATAATTAAAAGCGGCTCTTTAAACTATTTAGTAAATTGGATTTGCTTTACCAGCAGTGGGACGGGAAGTTAATCGTGTTTAAGCTGATGTTGACTTTTCCAATCTGATTTTTCCTGGGAAGAAACTTTATTACCTCGTTGTTAAATGCACAGTTAATTACCTGCTGATTGTTTAAGATGATAAACCAGTGCTACCAGGTTTGCAGTAAATGGGCCAGGTATACGCTTCATATATTATTTCCTTGCTTTTTGATTAAACACAATATTACCTGTCATTGTACTAACGATTGGAATATATTCCGATGGTGTTGTCGAGCGATGATTATGACATTTAAGCGTTCCTATTCCCTGGATGTTCTTCTGCTCTGTGCAGTTCTGGAGTTCATGGTGTCCTCTATGAGTCTTAGATGAGAAGATGGTTCAGCAGCTCCTGTCTTTGAACCCATAGTTTAGAAAATAAAATACCCCAAAGTCTTTACTTCCTACAATAATTGTTTTAAGAACTTGTATTTTCTTTAAGTCTTGTTTCCGTAGCTAAGTTGGAACATTTTGAGCATGTCCTGCTGATGTGAAGTCAGTAGTTGAAGCAAAAGTTCAGCGCAAACTACTGATCAATGAATCATTCATCCTCGTGTCATCTCAGTCATGCTTGCTGATGGAAGCTGCAGTTTCTGCTCCTCCGTTCCCTTCCTGGTGTGTCCAGTGCTTTTGCCTGTCCACATCTCAGCCTTTAATGCTTGTGGGCAGCAACCATTGATTTAGTCTATCCATTACAACTATTTAAGAATCAGAGAAAGTGGAGTTTCTCCCGTTACCGCCATTAATTCATTCAACCAGCGCCACAAGAAGTCTGGAGCCTGGCTTCCTATGGATTTCAGGGTAAAATTAAATGCCCTAATATCTCTGAGGTTATTTGTTGGATGGAGGGACTCTTGGTCAGCCGCAGCCTGAGTTATGGCCTTAGATCTGGTAGCGGATCTGTAACATCAGTGTCACAGGATGCCAAGCCCTGTTCTTGGATAAGCTCCCTGTGACAGTTCAGATGTAGCTTGTTGAGTGTTAGTTTACATTTTAAGCAGTCTTTGCGCTAGTTGAATGAGCTCTCTGTCCTGTGCTACTTTTAGTTGGGTTTTGCTCCACCTCTTCTGTCTTACAGCAAGCAGAAAGTCATAAAGCAGGTGAAAATTTCTTACAGCGGAGGTTTGCTGGTGTGATATCACGTGCTGAGGTTCAAGCTTGGGTCGGTGGCTCAGCAGTACACGGCCCCAGAGTCCGGCTGTGGGGAAGGGTGACGGGGATTTAATTACTACTGGTAGGTTGCTCTGAAGATGCAAGAATGAAAGGTGGTATTGTAAAAGCTTTGTAATCACTTACTGGCAGATTGTGATAATCAGTTTTGCCAAAAATGACTTGGGTGGCAAGGTGTTAGGTTCTCAAATGTGGTTTGAAAATTCTTGCTTCCTCAAGAAAACTGCGTTTAATCCTCTGTATATTTTGTTATCTGAGATATATTTATCACCACCTAAACAAACATCTATTAAAATGTTAAAGTTCAGTTGTTTTTCTGAATTTCAGGAACAATGTTCCCTGGCATTTGGGAGGTGAACTTTATGGTCTCGATACTCAGAAAGCTCCAGGTGTGAGTGAGTGCTCTGGGGGGAAAGCAAAGATGCAGCGCTTGGTGTTTTGAAAGCAGTTTGATGTTAAAATCAGTATAAAAACCAAAATGTTTCCAGATTCAAGTGTTACAATTTGCTCATAGTCTTGCTGACTTCACTGGGGACATAAGCATGACTGTTACCGGGAAGAATGTAGCTGGACAAGCCCGGTTTGAGCATAATTTTAATTGCTGCAAGAGCCTTTGAGTATTTGCTGGGATTTATCCTTTTACTCCTTGTTATGATTCATGGATGTCTTCATTAGATTTCGTAACAACCAGCCCATGTGCTGATTGCTTGTGTGGTGTGTTCTACAAGAAGCATCTCTAGAGGGTCAGCTCCCACTTGCTAGAAATGATCCATCTTTTAAAAGGGTAATTTTTGAAGTTTATTTTTAATTCCAAAAGCCTGTTATCCTGCTCAGTGATACAGTTTGCTTGGTTCTTCTCCCAAACGTACAGAGCAACTGATACAATCTGCTAGAATCTGTACAAATTTTACCAACAATTTTCATATAGACAATCTGTAAATTGAAGTGCATCGATCCTTCCTGGCTTCTACGTGTATGCAGAAGTGCAACGTGTTTGCTGGAGGTTGACTCAGTGAGCAGTAGTTGGTTTTTATTCCAGAAGAAGTTCTGATAATTTATTCTCGGAAGCATAAATGAGATTCCATAGTCTGTCCGTTGAATGATGCATAAGGCGAGCCTGGGATGTAAAGTTCAGTCACTGGTAACTGCTGCAGCTTCTTTCATTGAAGAAACGGGAACAAAAGTTTGTTTGTCACTACTCTGGAACTGAGAACAAAGGCTGCGGGGACCTTTGAACCTTTGTGGCTGTGCATCTGAAGGAGGAATTGTTCAAGAATGGGAAAAACTGCCAGAAGACCAGGGATCTGCTTTTCCCTCTGTCTTTCTACAGCAGTGCTCAATGACCACATTTAAAGCAAAGAGAAAGGTTAGTTAATTGGAAGATTTTCTTACTTGTTCTTCCCACCGGGCTGTGATTTGGTAAGTACGCAGGAGTGGTTATTCTATCGCTTATTTTCACTGAGGCGAGCTTTGAAAAAAAATGATTGTGTATGGGTTTTTTTGTTTGTCTTTATTTTTTTAAGAAATCTTACTGATTGATTGCATTTTTAAGCATTTTATTCTCTCTCAAATGTTCTGTGCCAATAAGCCTGACCCGTCAAGCAGTTTCTTCCTGGTGTTTATCTAATTTTATGATTCTTTTTCATTCTGCAATAGCTGTCTCCTGAAGGAGGATGGGAGGGAAGAATTTTTGCATCTCTGCAAAATGTGTTGACCGGCACATCAAAGGTTATGGTCTCCGGTGGGTTGTCCAGCATGAAGGTTCCTCTGCAGGCAGTGATTTGTGCCATATCATTCACCTTCATGAATTTTACAAGGCTTAAAGATAGGATGAGCTGTAGTGAAAGAACATATTCCATATTCCCTAAATTGCTTTGTGCGGAGGGAGAGAAACCACAGTTATTGAGTGTTTATTATTTTCCTTTGAGTAATGAACATAACACACCAGCTGGAAAAAACACGGTTGTTCATTTATACTTCTCAGCCCGTACATGCAGCTCATAAGTGTGCTCAGGCATGCGTGTAATGGTCACGTCTGCCCCTCTTTCTCTGGCTGAAGAGTACTCAGTGCTGCTCTGGAATTGTTTGGACAGGAGGGAAAGGCTGGGGTTGCCCGTCATCATCTCTTGGGAGTTGAATCAGGTTGCTATAAGACTGGTACGAAAGCTGGCAGGAGGTCAGTGCTGTCGAGGTGGGGGCACAGCGGGAGTTCTGGCATCTGGTGTTCTCCCTTGGGTCACCGTTGGAGGGAACGTG
The DNA here is from genome assembly GCA_013400335.1 of Eurystomus gularis. NCBI lineage: Eukaryota > Metazoa > Chordata > Aves > Coraciiformes > Coraciidae > Eurystomus > Eurystomus gularis. The sequence continues at coordinate 359,055 of VZZY01005649.1, forward strand.
CTCCGGGTCAGCGGGCAGGGGAGAGATGTTCAGGTGGCTACACCCATCTTGGCCTGGGAGAGCATCGCTTGGGCTGTTCCTCAGGAAAGCACAGAGAGAATTGGAAGAGCTCGAGATCAAGCATGATTTAGTTACTATACAAGTATTCCAGACAATGATTCTTCTGCTGCTAGAGTGGAAAGCAATCCATTTCTTTCTTGGAGCGTTCCAATGTTAGTGGCCTTCAGTCCTGTGTTTTCCCCACTTCTTTAATTTTCCTTAAGGATGTGTGCATGATGGGATGGCCATTATGGTAAACTGTGTGTAGATTTTTGTTATATGTTCAGCCTGACTTTTCAGCTGTCCCAAACGACAGCGTATCTCAAATGTCTTCTCTTGCTTCTTAAACTTTGGCTGCAGTTGCTGTGAAATCAGGCTGTGCTGTAGGGAAATTCAGCTTTCTGGCTCCCAGGAGCGTGGGGAACCTGGATGGCGGTTGCCCTTGGATCTTTGAAGTTCTTTATGATATACTTGTTGCTTGTCACTGTGCTTTTTGCTTCCTCCTCTCTTAAGAAGTGCAGGAGCTTGAAGTACACAAATAATGGATAATTCTTTAAAGATTTCACTACAGGGAGTATTCTTCACCTAGTAATTTCAGCCATCCGTGCACAAAGCAATTGCACATTGCATGAGGAAGCCAATATGTCCAATATGGCTATTTAGTTTTGTAGCCATATTGTATTAATTTAGGGCGAATTTACCTGCCTAGAATCCAGCTTAGCAGCTTTCTGAACATTTTGACCTAGATCACAAGAAAACTTTTCCTCGATTGCATTGTTCGCTATAGGTACCCCTTGCATTTCCTACTTGTCAAATGCCAAGTTTAAAAATTAAGCCGTGGTTAACTTCTGAGATTAAAAGTGGAAATGAAAACATATAGATCAGTGTTTTAGAAAACTTAATTTGTCAGTTCTTATCGCTAGAAAACATGTGTGTGGAGGAGGGATGCCATATGGCTGCTAAATATAACACAGCTCTCTCCCGAAAGCAGTCTAAAAAGTACAGAAGTTCACAATCTGGCATCAGTGTTTTTAATAAGAATGTGCTGCAGATTTTAAGAATCTTAGGAGTGCAAACTAAGGTAATGGGAATAGAGCCAAAAAGTGGCCCAGTAAAATCTAATTATTTCCTGTGATACTGGCTGAGACGCTTGAGAGGTGCTCAGCATCTTGCGGGTGCTGGACCCTTTGTTAGCAAGTTCTTTAAGGTCTAAGGGTGGAGTAGCTGCCCAGGTTACGTCAGCTTGCTGTGCTCCCTACCCTCTAGCTCCAACAGCTTGTATTCTTGTTTTCCTTAAATATTTGCGCTGTTACATCCCGGTGCTGTGGTGCTGGAGAGCTTGATCTCCTGCTGTAGCTGTTTGAGTAAGATCAGGGAAACGTGGTTGTGGTGGCGAGGCCTGACAGTAGTTACTCTGGATTTTTAATTGCTTATATTTGACATATTTTTCTTAACACTACTCACTTTTTGTGTTTTCGTGGAGATGCTGCCAAAGTACAGATGAATCCATGGTTTAAGAATGCAAATAATATTGAAATATGGCAGTGTTTCTGGTAAATAATTTAGAAGTGGTGTGTGTGTGTGTGCATTTGAAGGGGTGAAAATTAGCGATACATTGTGTAGTATTTCTATAGAGATTTCTATGTTTTAGCAAAATACTTTGTCGTGTAGATTAGTCATTTCCTGATGGGAAAGCCTGTGAAGAAAACAGCTTCAAAATAATTGTGATTTTTTTTTTCCCCTTACCTCCCCCAAAATCATTACCCTCCATGCCATGCTGGGTCTCTCTCCTCTTTTTGAATGGAAATATCAAAAAAAAAGTGTTGAGTTTCTGATTTAGCAATATTAGCGTGCGAGTAATGGCAGGGCTCCGTACGGGATAAAAGGCGTTGCTGAACTGGGGCAGAACTATCTGATAGGAAAAGCTTATCCTGGAAAAGAATCAGAAGAGAAACTCTATTGCTTCTGTTCCTTAAGGCCTTGAAAATATTTCAAAGGTGTGAGTATAGGTTGATGGTGGGGTTTGGGTGCCTGCAAATGCAGTTATGCAAATCACAGCTTGTTGGGGCAGGGAGAAGTAATTTCTGCGCTGGAGCACATGTGCTCTTCCACTGTTGTCTCTATGAAGCTGCGTTATGGACAACAAGAATGCACTTTGTTGTTCTTTAATAATAAATAACAGCCTAGCAGTTTTGATCTTCAAAGCACTGCTCAGACCTTAATTAATCTTCATAATAGTCCTTTGAGAGACTTAAAAATGCTTTTGGAGCAGGAACTCCTTAACGTGGAGATGTTGGAGGATTCACTGAGGGCCGTATTGCCAGGGGTTGCCGGGCAGTTGCTCGGAAATCCCTGGCACTGGGTGCTTTGGCTCATTCTTGAGTTGTGTTGCTTCTCTTGTGTTAAAATGTCCAAAAAATTTGAATACGTCAAGAAACGGAGTGCTAAATTCTTGGTGCAGTTTTGGATTTCCATCCGAGTGTTAACTTAATGCATATGCATGTTGGAATTTCCCTGTTGAATATTCCTGTAGGCTGCGAGCGCTAGAGGTTTGTGTGTGGGAGCAGGGCCGCAACGCTGCGCTCCGGAAAACCTCGCTCGCAACTTGTGTGTCGCAGAAGAGCGGCAAATAAAAGGATCTACAGCTCTAGGGTCTATAGGATACGTAATAAATAGGTAGGAAGTGTCTCTGAGTCTGCCTTTGCCAATCTTCCTAATTCTTTGTAAGGTTTAAAAGAGGAAGAAGAGGAATTAACCTCGATGCTTGATTTTTTTCAAGGTTTTTCCTAGGGAATTGTTGATTTGCATTCTAAACCAGATTTAGGGGAGCGCATTCCTGTCTGCAAACCTGCATTTGGAGAATAAAATAAGGATAGGGAGATTAAACTGGGACTGTTCCTGTGGAGAAGCAGTTCAGCAGGAATTATAATTGAAAGGTGACGATCTCTCTAGCCCAGGTCTGGAGAGCAGCGGAGCTTTGTTCAACGTGCGTTTTTCTCACAATCAATTTATTAATTCATGAAGAGTGTTCATTAATAAATAGAGTATTCATTAATAAATAACTGCATGCACTTGTTACTGCTGAAGGTAAGGGCCTCCTCCAAATGCTAGCTAGCATGAGAAGCATGGAGAAATATTACACTCGTCACGTCTGTGACTTAACAGCCCCAAGGTCACAATGTTTTAACGTTCTTTGTAAACTCAAAATAGTTTTTCCTAAACTGAGGTGCTTTAAGAATGCCCCTGACTGGTGTTTTTTATAATGAACCCCAGCTTTGGCATAAGGCATTGTAATAATTTCTGCTGGAGATGGCAGCAATTTGCATGAGGAGTGAACGTGGAACTAGCTTGCGAAGTAGAAAACTGACAACCCGTTAAACAGGTTTGGAGAATTCCTCAGCATGAGCAGCTAAGTCAGCAGAATCCTGTAACTGATGCCAGAAAACCCTGCGCTACTTAACCTGGTGACCTCGGCATCTCAGAAAAACTTGCTGACGGGCTGGTGCTTCCAGCTTTGTTTGGGTGAAGGTCTTTTCAGCATTCTCTGTGGTGGTTCAAGAGCTCCTCGTTACCTGGTACCCGCATTCCGAAGAGGAATCTGTTAGAAACTCGGTAGAAATGCAGTGACTTCAGCTGACTCAAGGGTAAACCTGAATGCTGTGATTTGTTCTGAATACAAAATGCAAACAAAACATCCATCTGGATGTTAAAAGTTTTTGGAGTTCTGACCTGTCTAGTCTTATATTCTAAATACTGTTGAGATTTTTATTAGTAAAATTCCTCTGCTGGGCTTCGGCGTTGTGTTCACCGTCATTTTTGATAAGTGAGAACAGCAAATCTTGATCTGCTCAAGGGCAGAGAATTTCAAAGTTGGGAAGCTGCAGCCCCACAATCTATGCGATGCATGAAGCGTAAAATCTTCCATAGATCTCCCTTCAAAATGGGTTGCGAGGCTTCTGGAAGCTACTCAAGTGTTGGGAGTGATAAATCGGACATTAACGAAACAAGTCAGAAAAAAATTGGTGTGTTGTAGTTTCTCCAGGACCGTGACAATAAGGAGGGGGCCAGTAATTGAGTAACCGCGTGGTTCTGGGCTGTCTGTCTGATAACCGATACGGGAAATCCGATGGCAGGGATCTGAAACGTGCGCTGCAGAAATGCTCCTGGTTAAAAATAACACTGGGGGTACGATCCTGTGTACCTTTCACAAGTTTTTAAAGCTATTTTTACAAATACAGCAGCTTCCCTGAGACGACAGCAGCACGCGGGAGGGGTTTGTTGTGGGGTTTTTTATGCCTGGAATTCATTTCTGGGCTGAAATGTGTGCGTATGCACGTAGTGCTCCTGCAGACCTTGGCCAAGGTCGTTTTTCCCTTCCTGGAAGGCATTCTGCGTGCTGCATCACAGCAAACTTCTCTGAGAGTGGAGAGACTTTGGGATCTTCTTTAAAAATAAAATCAAATCTCATTCCTGATGAGCATTAGTGATAGTTCACCTACCCATGAGGACTTTTAGAAGTTAAGATGGAGATATTTGACATGTTAATGCATGGACATGTTTAGATGAATTGAAGTATTTAGGTATAAAGTATTTAATATATTTTAATTTTATATATTCTTGCCTGAAATGTGCTAGCAAGTCGCTGTAGGAGGGGTTTGACAGTAATTGTGTAAGAAAGGAGATGTCCGAAAGATCTTGCTGTTATATTTAATTTTCCAAAGTAACATCATGGGGACCTTGTCCTCCTCGCAAATGCTGCATATTCTACATCTGACTAATCTACGTGGCGTTCAAAGGCTAACCCTTCGTTTTGGAACAACAGACCTGGTCAACCACATGAAAGCGCTGCGTGGATTTTTTCGGTTGGTTCAGCAGGTCTGAGTTCAGCAAGTCTAACAAAGCAATGACTCCAAGGAACTTTTAAGGAAAGGAGAAGAACCTTTGTTTTTCAGTGGGGGAGCATGTGGAAGTGTGGTTTTAGCTCTGCATGTGTCGGTGGCACTAGTTTCTTTGCAAGTACATTGACACCTTCAAGCCTACGTTGACCTCCTGTGTTGTGGGCTGACTTGCCTGATGTTTGAAAGGATTGACGTGTGAATTTTCCTGTGTCGCTGCATAAAGATAGTTCCTGTTCATGTGGGGAAATCTGGATGACGTGTAGCTTTGGAGAACGCTCTTTGAAAGCTGATTTGTTGAGGTTGTTTGCTGACTGACATATGGTATGACATACGGTGCTATTTACCACCTCAGTGTCAGAACTTACGGGGAAATGATTTTCTGTTTCAGCATTTAACTCTAATGAGTACTTGTAGACGTCTTCCAACCTTGTCCTGGCCAAAGCAATTTACACTTTCCTTTTCTTCTGTTTGTCCCATCTGTTTGTTTTCTTTATGTTGTAAATAGATTTTAGTGCCTGAAGGGCTGAGGGTCTGGGTAGCAACTCACACTTGCAAATCTCTCTGAACTCTTTACCTGCAGCCTTCAAGGTGCCTTAGGTTTCTCTTGCCCTCCTACAAGATGGGAATGTATGCTGGGCTGGAAAAATGGCTCTCTAGTATCAAAGTCATCCTGGTTCTTCCCAGAAACAACACGCTGTTGATACAATAATCAGCGAGGGTAAAGAAGTGCCATCAGAGTTGGTATTATTTTGTTGAAAATCTGGTTTGTGGTGGAAGAGGAGGGGAAAAACTAACATGGAACAAACCATTACCTTAAAATCTGGGCAAAAGTAGCTTTAAGACAGTGGTTTCTGGAAGAATATCTCATGCCTTTCAGCACTGGTGGAAGATGTTGAAATGAAAAGGCCTTGTGGGGAGAAAAAATGCTCCGGATTTTTCCAGGTGTGATTCCTGATACTGTGGAAGTTGCTGTCAGATTTGCAGTCTTCCAGCTGGACCTGTGCAGGGATTACAATGAGGATGCTATTTATTTATTTTTATATTACTGCTTTTTCAACAAATACTTTTAAGTATTCCCCTTAAGCATGTGCATAGCTGCAAATCTTTAAAAATGTGAAGAGAAGTGAAACAAATGCTCAGGAGTAGATTTATCTAAAAGAGAACTGAAGAAAGGACTCAATATACAGAAGGGGATGTAGAATGGCTTCTGGTTTGAAGCTTATTTGCATCTTTCTAGCTTATATTAGTCTAATTTCTCTAGCAGATGCTGCAATTTTACACAAAGAGAAATTGTGAATGTGTGCAAACAGTTGGAGAATTTTTCTTCCACTCTGATTCTACTTCTGTCTTCTCCAGTCTCATCGGGAACAGTCTGAAACATGGATATACCTCCCCATTAAAACTGCATCAGAATTTCTTGCTATCTGTCTGACTTCTTTGTGAGTAATCAGTCACCTTGTGAACATTCATGTGGAGAGAAGGCAATCAATGTTTCTCCTCCCCCATTCTTCCCTCAAAAATTTGCAGTAGAGGTCCAGCCTCCACCAGTTCCTCGTGTTTCCACTCTATCCCAGATATATGGCTAGATGTTCTCACTGCACGGTGCTAAATGTTGGTCCTTCTAATTTATTTAATGCAAATAGAAGCATGTAAAGAAAAGGGGTTTTTACTTAGGTTATTAAGTTCTTCATGGTGTGAGGCTCTTTCATACAACATGGGAAAATATTCTCTACGGATCTGAAGCTTTACAAAGCTTGAAGAGATTCAAACCTGAAAAATCTGTGTGGAGGGACTTTTCACCAAGGCCTGTAGTGATAGGACGATGGGTGATGGGTCCAAGCTGGAAGAGAAGAGATTTAGATTAGAAATGAGGAAGAAGTTCTTCACTCTGAGGGTGGTGAGACACTGGCCCAGGTTGCCCAGGGAAGCTGTGGATGCTCCATCCCTGGAGGTGTTCAAGGCCAGGCTGGATGGGGCTTGGAGCAACCTGGTCTAGTGGGAGGTGTCCCTGCCATGGCAGGGGGGTTGGAACTCAGTGATCTTTGTGAGGTCCCTTCCAACCCAAACCATTCTGGGATTCTATGATTTGTCATTTATACATTTTGTTTGTTAAAACTAGTCCTTAGAACATGGAGAAGTGGTTGGGTAAGGATGTCAGAACTGCAGGATAATGCAAGATAAGAGGCAATCTAGTCGACTATCCTGATGCTTAAAAACATAGAGGACTTCTTCAGGAGGCTTTCTTAACTGTATAAAACATCCTTGTGAAAGTGTTCTGGTGAGGGCTGGTGGAGCTGACAGAGGCCATCCATTTAAATACGCCTAAACTGTGAACACAACTGTGTGTCTTCTGGAGGAGACAGAAGACAAGGCAGTTTTTGTTCCTGACCTCTCCCACTAGAACTTTGTGCTATCCTGAGTTTGCCAAATGATACCTCTTTGTTCGTATGCAGAATTGTTAGTGTTTTGAAGTAAATTTTATTGTGTGTGACCATGCACATTGAATGTGACGTGATTAACAAACCACAGTAAAATAAATGGGGTAAGGTCTCAAAGTGTTTACTCCCTGGAGGACTGTTACAGAGTCATCGATCTGAGTCTCTTCCTTTTTGTGTATGTGGTAGGAGAAAAGTTGTTCTTTACAGGCTCTTTGCATTTAGTGGAGGTGGAAAACTATGCGCCAAGTGGGGAGAGAGACTTGGTGTAAGTGCCTTGTGATCTCACCTCTCTGAAAGAGGGATCACACAGGAAGCGAAGCCAGAAGGGCTGAGGGAGAGCTGCTGAAAGTTTGGTGAAACAGCTTCTTTGTGATGCAAATGTTACTCGACTCTGCTAACCCTCTGAGATGAGTTCCGCTCACAGGATGCTTTCTCCAGTGGTCAACAACATGGTCATTAGAACACCTAGGCCAAGATCTGCAAGTGCCCAAACCCCGTGGCTTTCGGTAAGGGTGTATGCTCATAAAGGGGAGGTGGTTCCATCAAGCCTGCCACTGCCTTCAAACAAAGGGACAAGCCAGTCTAATAAGGTGTCGCTCATAAAGCAGAAGAATCAGCATGACAGAAATGTATTTGAGCTTCCTCAGCTCCAATTCCAGTTGGTTCTTTCTTGCAACCCCAGACTACTTGGAGTTCCAGTCTCTGGTGCTGAGCTGTAGGTTCAGATGCTCTTCTGCTGCGCCTGGTACCGAATGCTGGCTGTCTACCTGTGGGACACTTGTATCCCAAGTGCTTGCCATGACACTTGGTCTCGCATCCCTGAAGCTCCATATTGCCGTCTTGCTTCTCAAAAATAGAACAGCAATGGATGAATGTATCAAATCTGTGTTTTACTAACATGTGGCAGAGGTGTGTTATGGATTTCACTCGAGATACTTCTCAAACTGCAATGAAATATGCCTCAGAATATGGTCATTTGCTGTAGCAGAGCCTGAAGGTTGCATCTGAACTTTTTTCTAAGGTTAAAAAATGGTTGTCAAATTAATTTTTTCATAAAATGAAAAATAGTTATTTAGTCCATGGTATTAGAAGCTTTTTTAGGCTGCTTTTTTGCCTTCCTAATGGAGAAGGGGAGAGATTAAAAGGCCATGTTTGGAAATGGGGGTAAATCCTCTGAAGTGGCTTTAATAAACCTTCCTTCATTGTTGATGTCCATCCTTTGGAGGAAGGGTTGACAGAGCAGTTGAAGTTTTCGCCTCCTTTGATGTTTGAGGATTTGAGATCTCTTCAAAATCACTGTTGGTTTAAATAGCCCCAACTATGACTTTGAAGCAAGATGAGCAGGAAAAGCGAATGACGAGACAAATTAACTTAAGAACTTCCCATTTAGCCAAAAAGATAAAACCGGTTTTCATCAAGCATTCCGAGTTTACAGTAAGAGCCATCAACTAAAGACCCAAGTTAAGTGTTTTGGGGACAAAATGTACTTTAAAAATTGCCATTTATCCTTGAGATTTCCTTTTTATTGAAGTGGTAAAGATTATTTAAAAAAAAAAAGGAAGAAAACCACTGTTTGGTTACCTTTGGGGGTTTTTAGTTGTGTGGTGTTTTTTTTTTTTTTTTAAAGATTGTTTTGTGGTGTTTCTGGGGTTTTCTTTGGTGCCTCGTTTACTTGATTATAGAATTGAAGAAGTGTCCAGTGTGTTTTCGTAGGTGGTTGAAATGGGAGCGTGTACTTTGGGTACCTTGCCTGGCACACTTGAAGCCTGCTCTGTGGCATGACATCTGTGTGCTATAAAATCCAGTATTTTCAGTATAAGATGTGTTAAAGAATTTCTTTTGCCGAGCAGTCGCCTGCCAAAGTGATTTGCCAGTAGAGGGTAAACTTAATTTTGTCAACGATATATGTGAATGATGTTTTTGTAGCGACAGGGGAGAGGGTTGAATCTCTGAGTAAGTCATTTTTGTCCAGGCTGTTTCTGACAGTTGAAATGTTATTGACCAAAAACATATTTATGTTTGTTCAGCAGGAATATACTCTTCTGTAAAAGTTACCATCTGTTTCATTTCCTCTGCATCTGTGGAAACTGTTGTGTGTTTTTTTTATTTTTATTTTTTCCTCTGGGTAGACTTCTTTTTAAAATCTGTAGTAGATGGTTAGTAGTTGTGGTTGGTTTTATTCTTAAAAAAAAAAGCCTGTTCATTACTTAACATAATTGCACTAATACTCCATGCAAGTAGAATTTAAAAGCAACTTATGATTATGAGACCTCTTTTTGCTTTTTTAGTTTTCACAGACATGGAGAATTTTGACTTTTTTCCAGCAAAGGGAATTTTTAACTCTTTCCTCCCGTGGGTTTGATACAATAGATGGCTGTAATTGTGCTCTGGCATAGGTGGTAACTCAGCTCCGTTGTCACGTAACAAACCCCTCCTCTCCCATAGTGGTTGGGTATCATATTAAGCTACGATCCATGAAGCCATTTCAGCTGCAAGGGAGCTGCAGCAAGAGATTGTCATCTCCTCGCTGTCCCCTCGGGTCTGCCAGTCTCTTTGCACGTGTCATCACTCCTTAACCCAGTTCTGCCAACGTGCTCTAGGTTAGAAATACAACCAGACCGCTCCGAGAAGACCAGAGGTGAAGCCTCAGCTTCTGCTGTAGCCTTGGCCCAGCCGTAATACCAGGAGCGTTAGTGAGGATTAAACTTGGTTTCTGGGTGTATCTTCCTGCAGCAGTGGCAGTTGTGCTCCTGCTGACTTAAAATGGCTTTGAAATGGTGGAGCACTGAGGAAGGAGCAGGCATCGTGCTGTAGGACTAATGCTGAGGTCAGCAACAGCGTGGTGGTTGCAAGGGTTCCCGTGTTGACCTCTGTTGCAGCTCTTGGGGAAACTTTTAGAGGGATTTCCAGTCCCTGTAGTCTGGGAGAAAAACACTCCCAGTGTACGTGGAGATTTGCTCACGGCTAAAGTCTTTGGTATGTCAACCAAGGCACTGCACATAGTTCTATTTATTTATTTCCCCGTGGGGGAGTTTATAGTTATCTACTTTTTGGAGATCATTCTGTAAAAGAAAATCTCATTTTCCTGGGTGTTGATGATAGTTGATTGTGTTTCTTTTCAGCACCAGTCCAGCACCACTCTTGCATGCCACTTTTAAATTGAATTTTTTCCTTTGTTCAAGAAAAAAAAAGCATTCATTATACAGCTTGTGGTGTGAGGTTTGCAGGGCTTAATGTAATGACCATGACGGGGCTTGAAATGATACACTGGAAAAAAATCCCTGTCTCAAGGTAGTTTTAGAAACAAATAAATTAATTTTCTAGGCCTCTGATGTTAAGGTGATGCTTTGGTTTTTTTTTTCTTTTCCTTTTGTATCTTGAAAGCTTCAAGGAACTACCAGCTAACCTGTGGCCTTAGAAACACAGCGCCTTCATTTGTAGTTGAAATGTCCTAAATAAGATCTGTTCTGCTTTAAAAAAACAAACCCAAACCCAACAAACAAAGAAGTAAGAGATAAAGAGATCAAGCAGTTGTCAGTAGGGGACTGTTTCAGTCACTGAATGGATTGTTTTATGGCTCCTGGGTAAGTAAATAACAGTAACAGGTGACAGGAGGGCTCTGCTACATGTTGTTGAATATTATTTGAGATGATGACCTTGAGTCGATGACGATTTTTTTAGCGCACTGGCGGAGTGAGGGATTTTGTGACTGGGAGGATGTTTGAGCAAGATGTGGCCTCTTGGAACCGATGTGTGTGTGTTGAAAAGCTGCTTGTGATTCACTTGTGTTCGTGACAGGTTGGTTGTAATTCCTTCAGCCTTCATTAATGATCATTGTGAGTCCTTTAATTGAGCTCTTTCACATAATCTGTCCAGTCACTGACTTTAAAATGCATCTCTGGGGGAAGGCAACATATTTAACAGTGCTTTAGAAAGAGATGAATCTAATATCTGTCATTGAAATCTTGCCTTTGAGTCCGACCAGACTTGAGGGTGGTCCTGGCATGGTTTTGTTTAAAACATTGTTTATTCACAGAATCATAGGATGGTTTGGGTTGGAAGTGACCTCAAAGGTTATTGAGTTCCAGCCTCCCTGCCATGGCAGGGACACCTCCCACTAGACCAGGCTGCTCCAAGCCCCATCCAGCCTGGCCTTGAACACCTCCAGGGATGGAGCATCCACAGCTTCCCTGGGCAACCTGTGCCAGGGTCTCACCATCCTCAGAGTGAAGAATTTCCTCCTGATTTCCAATCTAAATCTACCTTCTATTTCCTCTGTTTTCCTTGCTAATAAACCATCGTCCTATGTCTAAGTCAAATGATTTGAACATCTCATTTTAAAATACATTTCATTTTAAAAATCCTTTGCATGGTGTATCCGCAGCGGAAGAGAAGCGAGCCAGCCACAGCGTGTGCTTGCAGGCTCAGGGGCTTGTGGTTTCCAGACGCAAGGATGGATTCTGCTGAGCTGCAACGACCACATGCGAAAGTGGTGGCTCTGCAGCGCAGTAGGTTTTGCTACAGTTTTATTTACAAGCCTTACGCTTCCGGAGGTGCAGAAAAGCAAACATGTTGGCAACAATTTGCTTCATAAACACTGTTTGTTGGAGTTGCAGATGCACTTGATTTAGGACAGTGTTCCAGCAGTTGCTGAACCTTCAGCACAAGCAGCTCTGATGATGTCAAGGGAACTAATGTATTTAACTTAAAGCATATGCTGAGCTGAAATGAGATGTAAAGTCGAATATTATTGAATTCTAACCTTTTCCTGTGTACCTCGAGGAGTAGAAAGTCTCCACGCTTGTTTTGCAGCTTGGTTATTCCTTTTGTTAGCCTTCTAAGATTTAGACATTTTGTCTAAAAGAATCTCGGTGGTTCTTCCCCATCTCTGTTTGTAGTTGAGCTACTTAGAAATGAATTTATCAAGTCACATATATGAGAAAAAAAAACTATTTGGGAAGCAAACAGAGCAGGCAAGACATCTCTCTCTCAGAAGAACATGCCCATGAGGTGTGCTGAGCTAAGAGACAATTTCGGTTGGAAATGCAGCACGTTTGAGTGACTCCACTGTGCTGAGCTTCTGCTCCTTTCTGTGGCCTTTGCTCTTTGCCTGCAAACTGCAGGTGACTTTCTCCTCCTCTTTTTTGCCGGAGCGAACACTCAGGGTTATCCCCTCTTACCGCCCATATTCTTGAACTGCTCAGACATGGGCTGTGAAGCTAGACCAGGTTGCTCCAAGCCCCATCCAACCTGGCCTTGGACACATCCAGGGATGGAGCATCCACAGCTTCCCTGGGCAATCTGTGCCAGGGTCTCACCACCCTCAGAGTAAAGATTTTCCTTCTAATTTCCAATCTAAATCTCCCCTCTTCTAGTTTGAACCCATTAACCCTCATCCTATCGCTACAGGCCTTTGTAAAAAGTCCCTCCCCAGCTTTCTTGTAGCCCCTGTCAGATACTGGAAGGCCACAAGAAGATCTACCCAGAGCCTTCTCTTCTCCAGGCTGAACAAGCCCAACTGTCTCAGCCTGTCCTTCTAGGAGAGGGGTTCCAGGCCTTGGTTTATCTTTATGGCCTTCCTCTGGACCTGCTCCAACAGGTCCATGTCCTTGTGTTGAGGGCTCCAGACCTGGATACAGTAACCCCGGGTGGGGTCTCACCAGAGCAGAGAGGGAGGATCCTCTCTTGAAACCTGCAGCTCATGCTGCTTTGGATTGGTCTGTCCTTGGTGTTCAACTGCAGCAGAGTTTAGGCCACCAAACTAGTGCCTTTTCTTTCTGTCTTCTGTACAAACTAAATTTTGAAGCTTACATTGCCTGGCCGCGCCTCTTTAAATGTAGATTATTTTATCTGACAAACCCTGGGTTTTGGCTGCACCTTCTCTTCAGTGACTTGTGGATTTAAGAGGAGGTCACCACTTGAGCGTGAGAAAAAGCGGTTTATTGAATTGCAAAAGAGCATACTTGTCTCTTTGAATTCCTTGGAGAACAGCAGCACATTATGTGTATTGCTGTTTTGAATTGGCCCTGTGCATTTGGCAAGCACAAATGGACGTGGGTAGCAGAGCCAGGATATTGTACTTGCTCCTCTTAGTGCTAGATCCTGAAGGCTGGTGTGTCTTCAGGTTTCACTGAATCATTCAATTAGTTAAACGTGTGTTTCGGAAGTAGCTTTTAATAGTCCATTTTATTTCGGTGTTTTTGACGGTTCAGAATTTTTCACTCTGTATTCCCATTGAAGAAATCACAGCATTAAAATGCTTCTGGTAAGGTAGAATAATTTATGCCCTGAAGCAAAAAAATATGAACTTTTAATGATTGGAGACCCGTCTCTGTTTGGCACATTGTGATTGTGATCCCTGTTCCACAACCCTTGCGATGGGATGTTAGACCGAAGCAGCGGTGGCAGTTTGTGGTGTGCCGGAGCTAAAGTGACGGCCTCAATTACAGCAATAAAAGTACAAGAATACACATTGAGGGGACAATTCTCAATATTGCTATAAAATCTGGTGTTCTTCTCTGCTTCCACTGAAAGTTACAGGAAGATTTAGTTTCAAAGACCACAAAGAAGTGCAGGGCATACAGAGCTAAGAGAAAAGGATTTCAAATAATTGCTTGGAAAACCCCAAATCTGTGCATTTCCTTTCTGCCCTGGCTCTCCTCCAGCTGCCGCTGGTGACATCAAAATGAACTCCTGGTTGGGCAGGGAGAGGATTTGAGCTTGCTCAGGTGGTTGTTTTGGCTACAAATATTTATTTATTCTGGGACTTGCCATCATTTTTGTTTGTTGCGTGACATCGCTTTTCCCTCATTGATCTCCGGCATTCGCTATAAATGAGATTTTCACACATCCTCTGTCTCTACCTTTCTCCCGGGTGTGTGCACGTACACGTAGCTACGTGAAAGCCCTTCTTGCGTTGGGGTGGGTTGGTAACACGCTGAACTCTCATCCGCTCACATGTGCGAGTGTATCTTGTAAATGGGGCCCGGAGGCACCGAAATAAAATCGTTCTCTGCTTTAGCTCAAATCTGAGCGGCTCGTCTTTTAGGATTTCTCTATGGCTTGCTTTCTGTTTTTAAAGCTCCAGCAAATAGGAAAGCGTTGTCGTTATTGGCAAGCTAATCATGCCAAATTTATTTGGCTTTTCAAAGGCTTTCTCTAATTGAGCTGTTAAAGAAATGGCTTAGCCAGAAGGTACGCAACGAGAAATAATAACCCAGATTTTCTTTGGGGAGTATTTTTAATTCATAAATTGTGTATTTGATGCTCAGAATTAAATAATGGGGAGACCAGTAAGTGCAGACTGCTCCAAAGGGAAGTCTAAACAAAGGAGAGGAATCTCCCTCCTGAAAAATAAGTTTCTGGGCTGTCAAATCACTTATCACTTAATTCCCAGATTGATATTTAATATTTATTCCACTTTGCAGCATCATCCTTGTTTTGAGGCACTGGCTGCCAAGTGCTGTGCAGGAGTTAATTTATCTTGGCGTTGACTTTTATCTAAAACATAGATATTTAACAGAAGTACTCAAAATTACATAGACCTGTTCCAGTGAAATTTTGCCAAGGAAAGGTCAGGAAATTGCTCCCCGGCAGCTGATGGTCTCTTTCTCAGCTTCTCGTTTCTTGGTGGTTGTTCATACCTGTGTAAGAAGCTCAAGGGAAAACTACTGGATTTTAAGACAGATTTAAACTGCTGAATGCTGCTTAACAGGGTGCTGCAGCTTCACATTTTAAGATGATTTAACAACGACGACAAATTCTGCGTTGGTTAAGCCGCAGAAGCTGCACGTATCTAATCTTTTTTCCAAAGTCTTTTTGTCATATTGGGTTTTAAATTGTTTCTTTCCTAGCGTTTGAGATTCTGACTTTCAACTTATCTTGTTCTTTTGCAAAAATACACAAAATATATAAAGCTCTGCAGTTAGGACATCAGTGGTGGAGCAGGAATGGGAACGTTCCCACCTTTCATACAGAGGTTCTCCCTAGTGAAGCCTCAATCCATTGCCCTCCCTTGACTCAGACTCTGAGATGTAACCACCTTGTATGCGATGGCTGCAAAAATAAATAGAATAAGTGGCATAATCAGGAATTTGGGGTGGAGGTCAGGGTAGAAAGGATCGTGTCCAGTGTGGCTTGAATTCCCCCTTTTGTTTAAATTGTAAGGTTTTTGACAGAGAAACCCTGTGTTTCATGGATGATACAGTCCAGAACGTGCTGTTAAACTTTTTAAAGTAAGTTTTTAGGCACGTTTTTTATGCAAGATGTGTATTCCTTTCACTAAGCCCATCCGTTTTTAAACACGGAAAGAAATGACAGTGCTTTGCGCCTTCAAAAAATCAACAAAATGCACCAACAAGAATTAGTCTCAAAGCTGGGTTGTTCTTTTGGTAGAAGCTCATGTCTGGGAGCCAGATATTGGTTATAGTCCTGAACTTAGTGTGGAGTTGCTTTATGATTTTGGGAAGCTCTTCTGTGAATTCCTATCTTCATGTGTAACATGGGTTTGTAAGGTTCAGTTGTGTAAAGTCTGTACTTTGAAGGATGTTTAGTTAGAAATATAATGCTCAGCATTTGAAAACAGAGCATTTCAAAATGACCGTTGGGTGGAGGGATGACACGGAACTTAGCTGAGCGTGCAGTGTCTCATTTTCCTCGATTTACATGGAATAACAGCAGAGAAGAAAGGACACCCGAAGGAAACAGATGCTTTCAATGACAGCATTGTGAGTTAGTACCTCCCAGTCACTGCACTGCAGGCACTGTGTCTTTCTCTGAGGCATGAGTCCAAAAAGCACAGGTAGGTTATTACTGAATGCAAACGAAGTGTGTCTGAAGGTCTGGTCCTCCTCCCAGTCTATGGAGATGATCAAACCAGTGAATTTCACAGGCCAATCACCTTAAAACTATTGCATCTTTATGGATTTTTTAGTGGAGCTAAAACCAGTTGAGGATTTAGTCCTTTATATTGTTGGAAAAATTGTCATGATAGTGTAGGACTGTACATATGTGTTTGCATGTTCATAGTCATCTGTGAAGAACCACAAACCACACGCTATGAATACATCTACATAAAGCATTTTTAAATGCTTTGCTCTGACTTCTGTTAAATGTTCTGCTCTGATTTTTATAACATTGATGAATTTATAGATTATTTAATATATCAAGTTCTAAAAGTGCCTAAATTAAAGGCAGCATAAGACCTAGATGATCTTGGAGGTCCCTTCCAACCCAAGCCATTCTATGATTCTGTGGTCTTTCCCCTGGGCAGAGGTTTCATCTTAAGAGGCTGTTATACCTGAAAGTATTTAGATTTCTCATTTTGGCTTTAAATTCCAAGCTTTGGAAAATACCGCAGGTGCTTTGGAGCTGTCCTGTGTCTTTTAGACCTGGGAGGTGGAAAACCTGGGAAGTTACCTGGAACATATGCTGACCAGAACTCTGTTCCAAATTCTGTGTTTAGCTCAGTGTGGATGCAGCAAAACGAAGAGAACTGTTTTCTGGCTGAATTTGAGGTTAAAATTCACAATAATTTGCAAAGCTGGATATGGGAGGGGTCAAATTTGCTTTTTAAATGGTAAGCCTGTTTAAGTAAGATTAATGGGTTGAAAACTGCATTTTTTTGATGATAGGCCTGTTCAAAATGCTATCAGAGCCCTGAGGGCACTAATAAGCCTTAATGGCCCTGACCAGCTTCACCTGGAGCCTCCACCCACCCCCATGGGCCCGGGAAGTTCTGCCTCTCCTCCTCAGTCTCCACCTGGAGGAGTGTTGGTCTTCTGCTTGGCCACAGCCATGCTTGTGTCTGCCCCCAGAGCCCCGTGATCTGCACCTCAACCCACAGCCTGGCTTCCTGGCTTGGCCTCAGCCCTCTCCAGTCGCCATGGACCTGCCTGGTGTTTACTGGACCTGAACTGTGGATTGACTTCCCAGCTTGGCCTCAGACCTGCCTCAAAGCCGTGGTACCTCCTTATGATCAGGGCTCTTGGTGGGACCTGGCACCATCTCTGGGTCAGCCCTGCTCACCTCGCTGGGCTGTGGGGCTGGGCCCTGCCGTGGCCTCTGACAAGACCAGAGGCACCTAAGCCAGGAGAGAATTTATTTTAACTGTTTGTCTCTCAGAACCTGTAAGCAACCTTCTCCCCCAGTAGTTCTTAAAGAAATTCAACAACTGAACAGCTGAATTGAGCGTGTCTACGTGACCAACACCTCGGAAATAGGTGTTTTGAAAGGCTTTCCTTTTTAAGAGTCTTTAGTTAGCTTGCTCTCTTGTTTTCTTGGGTTTTTAAGTAAATACAAGCGCCTGGAATTAGGTATTTTTCTCAGTTCAGCCTCTCACTGCCTGTAACGGATCTGCTGAAAGAAGGGAAGAGCTTTCTGGAGAGCGATACTCGAGCAGGAGATGTGGTAAGCCTCTTGCTTCCCGCCCCAGCTTTAATTCCAAATCAGCATCCTATCCCGATCTGCTGCTGCATTTTCTTAATCCTAAGAACTTCAGGATTTGTGTGGTTGTTTTTTTTTTTTTTTCTCCCCAGAGGAATTTTAATTATTTTTGGTAGCACATATGTGGGAAAAAAGGAATTAAGACAAACGGTTTAGTGTGAATGTGAAGTCGCTGCTATTGTCAGCTCTCGGTGGGTTACT
Source organism: Eurystomus gularis (assembly GCA_013400335.1). Classification (NCBI taxonomy): domain Eukaryota; kingdom Metazoa; phylum Chordata; class Aves; order Coraciiformes; family Coraciidae; genus Eurystomus; species Eurystomus gularis. Next base: position 377,074 of record VZZY01005649.1, read on the forward strand.
TGCATATAAATAAATTAAAGGAAGGGGGGGAATAATCTTTTGTTACCGTTGCATTCTGTTGCTTGTGGCTGCCATGGTAACAGATGAGCCTTGCATGGGAGAGCTTAATGGCAAAAAGCAGCAGAATGTGGGGATGAATTTAGCGGGAGGAAGGAGGGAAGGGAGCTCCGGTCCCTCAGTGCTCTGCAGTGAGTCACCAGGGAAGCCACAGATGGGGAAGGGCTTCCACACTCGCTGCCAAATGATTCAAATCAGATTTTGTGGATGATATTTAGAGCAGGGAGAGTGACGGACTGCAGCTTGACGGAGCAGTAAATTAGCCTGTAGCTTTTCCAGATGATTCTTCCTTTTCCTCACCTTGCGAAGGTGGCATTGCTGCTGTGATTGTTTCACAAGTGCCGTTCCTGACCCTGGACCTTGCCAGGAAGAGTCAGTGGCTGATCTCCACATCCCTCTTTCAAGATTTTGGTCTGTAAAGGTGCATTTTCCTGTTTCATCCTGAAAATAAAGAGGTTTAACCTTCTCCTTCTTAAGAGGATAAATAGTGAATGTTTTGTCCTTGCTTTTTTCTTTTTTTTCTTTTACCCTTCATTAGTATAAAGCACCTCTTGCACACTTCAAAACCTGGCTGGGATCTCAGCCTGGGCCGTAAATCAGGATTGAGTTCTGAAGGGAGGGTTTTATAGGAATGCCTGCAGAATGTCCTCTGGTGCCATGCCTGGCTTTAGGTGACACTTTGAACTTGATAAACGCGATGAACCCCACTCTGTACTCAGCTGGTTAGTGGCCTCTACTTTTTAAACCCACAAACTGAAACGTTCCTTAGGTGGTGGGATTTTCTTCCCCCACCTGGATTCTGGCATGGCTTCTGTTATGCTGAATTACAGAGAGTGATTTCTTTGAGCTCCTGGGGAGAGTACTTGTCATCTCAAGTTCTTCTTGGTGAAACATCAAGAGAGAATTATAATTACTGCTTCAGTGGGAGTGTTTGTGGTACGTAGAAAGTTCTTTTCTGCAGAAACTTCACCCGAGGCTTTCACATCGTGGATGACATCTAATGGAAATGGTTCCAGAAGTTAGTGCACAGCTTATTTACTCTCAGTAAATAGCACCGGGCAGTGTAAATTGCACAGCTCTGAAGTTTTTAGCAGCAACAGGGTTTTGAGAAGTGCTGGAGGGGAGGAATGGGACAGGGCAGGAAAGGCAAAGGAAGGGGTTTGCAAGAGCAAGGGAAGTGCAGGATGGAGAGCTGAAGTGAATTGGAGTGGGGGATGTTTGGAAGGCTGTCAGAGGAAGGGATGGGGGGACAGTGGGAGATGGTGTTGGCACTCTGGAAAGCTTGCGTGTCTATTGTCTCTTCAGATTTTGATTTATTTAAAAAGTAGGACAATGTGGCATGGCTCTTGTTTTCTGTGTTGCTTTGTGTTTTGGCATTACTCTTTCTGCCTGTAATTGGAAGGACAATACTCAAGGTCGCTTCATGAGGGCAGAAATAGGTGGTGACTGGAACAGTGTGGGAGAAGAACTCGCTGCTGTGAAAACCCAATTTTTATGAATTCCCCAAACCTGAGCAGAGTTCTAAATAGCAAGAAGTTAAATTTGGGCCTCCAAATCTGACGTGAGCTTGTTAAAATGCTCTGTCACTGCTGGGCAGGGAGTATGTCCTTGTCATCCTCAGGAGTTCCTGGAAGAAGTCTACTTTTACAAAGTGAGAGGCTTTGTGGGACCTTATCTGTCCTGTTTGATTATCACACCCTCTGGGGAGATGGAGCAGGTCTATAAAGGGCTGTTCATTTCCGTTTCAGGACGGGCCTTGCAATAGGATGTGAGAGGGGAATACTCTTGGGGCCTTTCAGGCCTAATTCTCGTTGTGGTTATAGCCTTATTTTGCAAGCTTCTGTGGTTTGAGATGTGCCCTGAAGGGTAAGGCTGAAAGACTTGATTGTAGGATTGGTCCTGCCTGAGCTGAGGAAAACGAGCCTTCATCGTGCCGGCAAAATCTTCATTAGTCTTGGAAATAAACTGTTTGAAGGCAAATCCCGTTGAATGAGGTATTTCGAACAGTGCTGCTGTGCAGATGATTAATGGTAACCCCTCAGATTATTTCTCTCTTACTGTTTCCTTTCTCCATTTCACTCGTATGAAGTATATTTCATCCCCAGGCACTTTTTTTTTTATTTTCTGCTCCATAAACCAGCATAGTGCTGAATAGCTGATCTGAGCAAGAAGCACCTTGTTAAAGGTGATAGTAAACCGGCAGTAAGGTCGGGGTAATTTCCTTGCCGCTGACAAAGCGATCCCTTTTCTCTCGCCTCCTGCTAAGGCTGGCTTTATTCCCCGATAACCATAAAGCAAAATTATTTCTGAAAAGTTGGGATTTTTGCTTTGGAAAGAATTTAAACCAAACCCAGTTGCAGGTAGGGATTAAAGTGGAAATAAATAAATAAAAAAATAAATAAAAAAATTTTTTCCAGCACTTGCTCTGATTACAGCTGATGACTACTCAGCCTTTGTGTGTCCTGGATGCAGGATGAGCTGAATTCTTGCTGTTCTCTTGATGAACCAAACTGGGTCCCACTTTTGGCTGCTGGAGGAAGGAACAAAAGCGTGTTTTGGGAGAGTTGAAGTGTTACAGGAAGATCACACAGTTACTTGTAGCATGTGTATGTGTTTTGTGTGGTGAACTCAGTGTTTTATAATCACTGGGCTGCTAAGAGTGCTCTGAAATAATAAGGGAGCTGGCTCCACTCTGGACGTGGAAAGGCAAAAGCGTAGGGGAGACAAACTGTAAGGAGACAAACTGTAAGCGTTTGAAGTCCTCGGGAGATAAAGATGCTCAGCAAAGCCTTTTGTGGGTCAAAAAAAAGTGAGTCTAGGGCTTGAAATCGAACAGGGACACTTGACTTGCAGACTGCTCTGCTGTGAAGCTCCTCTCATTTTCTAGCAAGAATCCTGTTGGTGTCATTATAGTGTTGGTAATAAATTGAACCAGAGAAATGTTCATTCCCTGCTTTGCAGTGATTTCCACAGAATTTTCGCAGTTCTGAGTAACTACTCCAAACCAAACATGCTGAGTTTTGGCTATTTTAAATCTGGCTCTGTTGGGAGGTTCCAGTTGTGTTGGGAGAAGGGTTGTCTGCTGGTTCTTGCTGAGGGTTCTGAGTCCATTGTCCCCAGGTGTTACCTGGAGTTCAGGGCGCTCAGTGCTCATGGAGGTCTGGCCCCGGAGACAGACAGACAGACAGCTGCCGCTTCCTGACAGCTCCAAAGAGGTTTGACAAGATCAGCACAAAGCACTGCTCTAAATCTTTTCAAACTGCCTGAAATGTGGGTGGACAACTCAGTGCCTTTAATAGGTGCCCTCTTCTCTGTGGAAGGGGAACATCTATTTTTGGCTCCTTGCTGCCATTCACCTTTAATACAATGAGAAAACCCAATTTTGAGCACCATAGTGTAAGCATTGCTCACAAAGCACAAAGAAAATTCCCTTTTACTGTGGCAATTGCTTAATACGCAGGTATAGCAGCACACCTGGAAGGCCTTTAAAAGTTGGGCAAGATGAGACATGGCAAAACCCATTTTGCCTGAACACGTTTCAAACTCCCTGCTAACAAGACGGTGTGTGTGTGTTGTTCTGGGGAAGCTGTAGCTGCTCCCGTGTCCTTTAACAGCCGCTGTCAGGCTGTTTCCAGAGCTTAGCTGGGCTTTGTACGCTCTCGAGAATATTTTATGTTCCCAGTACAATGAATTCTCTTCATTCCGTGTGTTTTCAGTGTCTGCAGGTAGGGAACGTAGGTTGTGATAGTGAGATTTACGTGATATATGAGGCACAAGTTTTCTGTATTTTTCTTAGCACACCTTCTTTGCTAGTCATGCATGTTTGTGGGTTTATGGTTGTGAAGATGTGACATGACTCTCAGCCATTAACTAGAGGCTTCCACGGAGTCGAAGAGCCGTGAAGATGTAGGAGACAAACCTCCTCGTTCTTCCTAAAGATAAGTTTAGGGTATATCCTTTTAAAAAGCAGAAAGAACAACAGATACAAAGATCAAATAATAGAGTCATTAGGGTTAGAAAAAACTTCTAAGACCATCAAGTCCAACTGACAACCCAACACTGCCATGACCACATCCAAAAAAACCCCACCACTGCAAATCCTGAAAGGCTTTGGACCAGCCAGCCCATCTATTCCTAGCTTTTGCTAGTCAGAAGACGTAAAGTTATAAGATTATTATGATAACTGCTTTGCCCTGGTTTTATTCCTGTTATTTTAGCTGTGAGCATCCATTGCTGAAATTCTAAAATACCATATATTGAATTATGTAAAGCATTAATCTTTAAATCTAGCAGAGACGCTAAAATTGTTGGGATTATTGGGCTTTTCTGGTAGCGTCATGTAGATCTGGTGCTTTCTCAGTAGCTGAGCCTTAAGGAGTGTCTCTGATATTATTAACTCTTTATTTTTCACAGGACAAAGTTTCTAGCCAAAATAGCTTACAAGCGCTGAAGCTTTAAAAAAGAAAAGAAAGGGACTAGTGCTAATTGTTGGTTTCTCCCGAGCGTGACTTTCTTGCAGAGCAGTGGCTTGGGGGTATTTGGGGAAAAAATCTGGAGGTTGTAATAGGATCCCAGAATGCTACAGGAAGTTTTTTTTTTTTATGGTTTTGGGCAGGTTTTTAGGATGACTGAATGACCGAGCCTCCTTTTTAAAAGGCAATTTCATTATTTAGTGTGAATTTTCTGCATTTTTTTAGAGAAAATGCATTCACCAGCACCTTATTATACTTGTAATGAGGGCCAGATGTGGCTCTGTGCTCCAGAACTGAGGCTGCAAGGCAAAAAGGGATTCTGCAGAGAAGTGCCTTGCCCAGAGAGAAGAGCAGTTTAAAATAATAATTTTTTGGGGGGGGGAAATATATGGGGATTGGTGAGAAATGATGGGTAACGCTGATTTGTACAGTACCAACGAGGCAACTGCGGAGTCCTTTATAATCAGCAGAAATCACAGTGCAACCGTCTAAAAACAGTCACAGAGCAAATAAACAATCTCTGTCATCTAAGTGGTGTTTATTGTCATAATGGAAAGTAATTTCAGAAGCTTGGGGCCGAAGGAGCGTAACGCAGCTTGAGCTGTCCCTACCACAGCGAGATGTTTCTTCTCCTGCAATCCCCAGTTTGTTGTCACGGAAATGAGGACTGTGTCAGTGAGGTGGAGGCGAGCAGGTAATTTCCATCCATTAGTCTTTATGCTGTCGTGCTTTGTTCAGTGGCATGTTAAAAATACACCAAAGGAGACAGAAATATTACGGCCTGTAGTGATAGGACAAGGGGTAATGAGTTCATACTGGAAGAGGAGAGATTTAGATTGGAAATTAGGAGGAAATTCTTCACGCCGAGGGTGGTGAGACACAGGCACAGGTTGCCCAGGGAAGCTGTGGATGCTCCATCCCTGGAGGAGTTCAAGGCCAGGTTGGATGGGGCTTGGAGCAACTTGGTCTAGTGGGAGGTGTCCCTGCCATAGCAGGGGGTTGGAACTGGGTGATCTTTGAGGTCCCTTCCAACCCAAACCAGTCGATGATTCTCTGATTCTTTTGATTCCCAAACGCTGTGCTGCCGTGAGGTGATGTGTGCTGGGAGAGTGGCCCCTGCACTCCAGATAAACGAGGCCTTAATTTTCAGCCTGGTTTATTCCATTGCCCAAGTTATCTTTTTTGGCAAGATAAGAAGCTGCGCCCGTATGGACGTTTCTGTACAGCAGGGATGATGATGTGTAGTTGCCTGACCGGGATAAATGCTTTCAAAAGGCTGTGATGCTCCCAGGCATGGTAGAGATACGGGCTGTGATGGGAACGGTTGGATTTCTCCCGCTAATTTTTATCGTTTGTTCACACACTTGGATGTGGGTTGTTTGCCTGCCACTACATTGCACTCCTGGCACGTGTGTTTTTACTTCTGCTGCTGCGCTTTTCTGAGATACTGTCGCTATGGAAAACTTACCCAAGTTGCATGGATGAGACTGAAGAGATTAACAGGAGCATCTCTGCGTTTGTGCACGACCAGTGTAACTTTGCTAAGAGGATGTAAATCCTCTCAGATCTGCTCTTGAGAGTGCTGTGGACTTCCCGTTGTGAAGAAGTAGAAGTTGTCTTTTGAATGAGGTTCATCTGAAGCGATCGTGGGTTTGGCTGAACGTTGCTGAAGTTAGTCTTAAAACACTGAGCTGGTGTATGCTGTCTGTAAGGCCTGTAGTGGCAGATGAAATTCTCTCTGAAAAGACAGAGCTTTCTGTTTCCTCAGGGGTCTGGCTCGATGTATTACATCTGGGGCTTGATAGGTTTCATCTGGGGCTTGAAATGTCCTTCTGATGCTTTCTGCAGAGGGCCAGACAGTCACTATACATTTTACTTGTGCATTAAGCTTATTTAAGTCCTTGTAGAATCAAGGGAGAACCATCCAGGATGTCGGAAGAGGCAGGATGTTTTATTAAAAGTTTCATCAGGGTGAGGAGGAGTTACTGCCTTTTCTTCCTGTGAAGCCAAGGATTCTCAATTTGGAAACAGTTTAGACCGTAGTAAAGATTAGTAGCTGGGTCAGAATGTGTGCCTGTCCTTCCAGAGAGAAGCAAACAGATGTTCAAGCAAAAATTAAAGGAAAAAAAAGAATTAAGTGACCTTTCCTCTGCATTAGCTGCCATTAGAAGAGGGAAAGCCTCTTGGGGAAGCTGCAGAAGTAAAGTTTTGCTATGGAGAGAGGCACTGGGGAATTCCAGAGGTGTCCTGCTGCAGAGATAGCTCCTCTGATGAGTTGACTGTTTCCTTGTGTTTTCAGCAAGTTTTGAATTTTCTATGAGCGTCGTTTTGCGAAGCGTTTTCTTCCATTGTCATCTTGCCTAGACTTCCCTCCCCACCCCCAACCGCTTGTTTATTTTTGAATGAATACCTTGATAAGTCAGAGTATGGAGCACTGAGGCGTCAGTATTGTCATAGTAACTGGAACTGCAGCGCTGGCTTTCCGCCAGAAATCCGGTGATTCATGGCTCCAGAGTGGGTGTCTGGAAGTGAAAGAAGTTCTGATTCTCAGGTGAATCAATGAAGTAGTATTTGTGTTTGTGTTTCTTTCTTTCTTCTTTTTTTTTCCCCCGGGATGTATTTTGAACATCTTACTTCCCCACGTATCCTTTTTTACTTCTACCATTTTAAAAGAGAGGCAGGATGTTCTCTAACAACACTCTCAACAGCTGGAGCAGTAAATAGAGCTCTGTGTGGTGAACGCTTAGCTTAGCTTTAAATTCAAAAAGAAGTCTGAAACCTGTAAGCTGGAATTTTGTCACGTAACAATTTCATTTAATTATGGACGAGTTTGCGAGCAGGTTTGCGTAGCGTGCGTGTGAATGTGGTCTCTGTGTAGGACAGGAGAATGCGATAATTGCAGATCTGGGTTTCTAAAAACAAGCTCAATTTCTATAAATGTTGTTCCTGCCCACACTGAATCCTACGTTTTGTTTGTGTTTTTATATATATATATATGAAGTAATTGCAGCGTCCACACAAACGTAGATGTGAACAGCGAGGCTACGCTGTGGGCACACGTAGTTTCGGATGCTGCCGTTGCTGAGAGTGCCTCAGCTTTGCAAAGTGCCAGAAGAATTCCTGCTCTTTAAGTGATGGATCCCTTCAGTGTGTTTGTACGATACCCTTCAAGAGCTCATCAAATCCCTTTAGCTGTGTTTAACTGTACAAGAGTTAAGTGTGAGTTCGCAGCAAGACTAAAATCACACTGCAGGCCTGTCTGCAGGAGTCTCTGAAAACCAAAAGCAGTTGATGAATGAAGATATTTTGTTGCACTCATCAGGAAGAGAATCTGTTGCTTATCTGCTTGGTTTGATTTATTTCGGTTTAAGTTGCTGCTGCTATGGCCAGAGAATTACGTTGCTTTGTTTTCTGGCCTTCATGGATGTGTGGGAGCAGATGGATGTAAGATTCATTTACTTAAGTTTTGGGAAAAACCTTGTGAGTGAATTTTTCACCACTGTCTTCAAGTTAAGGTGATGTATGAATTAATAAGGAATCCTTCCTGTCAGTAACTTAAGACTACAGTGGAGTAATTTAATGGTTTTCTAAACCTGAGTGCCATATAACGCTACAAATTCACATCCGCGCTGAACTCTTGGGTAGATCTTCCACGGGGTATCTGTCAGTCACCAGGCTTTGATGTCTGACAGTTTTGGGTAGCTGCTGCTGAGATCATTTATCCCGTGGAAGCTGGTGCCACGTATTTTAGTGCTGCTGGTGTTGAAGTTTGAAGTCCCTTCTCCAGCTGTGCGTGAGCGGGAAGGTTGGCATCGCAGGTTCGTTGGGGCAGGAGGTTCAGCGTGGGTGCATCTTCTACCCAGCTGCGTGGTGGTACCCAGAGTATCTGGAGAAACCAGAAACAGGTTACACAGAGCAGCAAAAACGTGCTGTCAGGAGGACTTGGTAGGAGCAGAGAGCGGTTTGCTTTTCCATCTCAGAATCTGTTTCAGAGCCTCCCGCTTCTGCCTTTTAATAAAGCAACAGAACAAATCTGTTCCTTAACACAATTGTTTCATTATATTCTGAGGCTTGTGTGTGTACAGCGTGTACAACTGAGAGAGATTAGGTGTGGGGGAGAGGAAACCTCTTTGGCCCTTGTGTGCTTTAAAAAGCATCTCGCTGTATTTCTAAGGTGCCCTAAAATGCTTTTGCTCCAATATGAGCTGTCGTGTGTGGGGTTTTGCAGCCTCTAGTCAATTAGAGCTGTTCTCTGTTGGTTTTTTCCACCCTCTATGAAATTATTTTTTGTGCAGGGTTTGTTTTGGCTGTGATTTTTTTAAAAAATATTTTGATGTAGACGCTGTTCAACAGGGGGGAAAAGCTGGGTCAGGGGTGTTGTCTCCAAGCTGGTAGAGGTCCCTCTATGTCCCCGCCTTTCCCGTGCCGTGTGTGTACTGGCACTTTGTTTGCCTGTTGTCTGTTATGGATAGTGTGGGTTTTATATCGTCATTCCAACAGGGAATGAATGTGGAGGAGGAGAATGAGGTAACACTTCCTTAAAGGCATCTGTGGCTGCTGGATAACTTCTGCTGTGCTTCCTACCTCACCTGCCTCAGAGCGGCCGTGGGAAACGTCTGCCTGTCACCTGTGGCGAGGATTTAATTTTAGGTATTTTAGAGTCATTGCTGAATGCTGTTCTGTGGCTTTACTGTTTTACTCTCATCAACAAGGATCTGGGCCCTGTCTGGGAAATATTGAAGAACCCTGCGCATAAAAAGGAGAGCCCCATATGTTTTTTGACTCCTGAGGAAAGTGGCAGAGTAGCAAGCTCTTGTGTACCTTTATTATTTGCCTTTTAGTCGGACGGGAGCAAAACGAATCGATATTTTTAGTGTGTAAGTTAATATTAGAATATAAAGTAAACGAGACGTAAATTGTGGCAGCTATTGGTTCTTTCCTGAAAACTTGGGAGGTATTTGATGAACGTGTCTTGTTAAATGCCAACGGACTCAAACTGCAGAACGCACCAGTGGGGAGGAGAGCGCTTTGATTTCACAATGAGGATAAAGGACAATATTTCAAGGCAAAGAATGAGCTGGGTTTTGTCCCTTGATAATCAGATGTGACAGCGTAGCAGCTGTGCTGGAAAGAACTCTATGTGGGCAAGTTCTTCTGCAAAGCTTTGTTTGCCTTTGTCGCTGAGGCCACTGTGGTTGGAGTCCACCTGGTTCAGCTGCTCAGATCCTAAATGTGAAGCTTGTTGTACTTTTAGAAAGTCAAGACAAAACAAACCCACCTGAAATGTAGGTTAGAGATGGCTGTGACCTGATGGTACTTTTTAAAATCAGGACTGTTGGATTGGTTGCCTTTTTTTTTTTTTTTCTTTTTTTCCTTCCCTACTCTAATTCTAGGTTAAATTCCCATCATCGCTTCAGCCAGATATGCACAAGGAACTCAAGGACCTTTCTTCTCGTATGAAATCCTGAAGTTTTCCCCAACAATATTCCAGTCATTGGACCAGATTAACGGAGTTAGAAACTACCTCCTCTGGTAGGACCCGGCTGCTCCAAGGTGTGCATTTAAAAATGGAAGGGCTGTGCCTGGGCTTCCTCTGTAGCTGCTGCAGGCGAGTAAGCACCTCCCAAGGGTGATCAAGCTGACCTGTCTTTAATGCTTGCCTCAGGATAAGATTAATTCTCCCCTGAGCAGTGGTGTCAGGTTTGTTTTTTTTCCATTGACTGTAAGTGTAATCAAGGGTTGAGTAGCTTTCGCTTAGTTTTCTGACATAAATAGTAATAAATGTGTCGCTCAGAAAAACCCGTCCTTGTATCTCTCAGCAGCGTTTGCAGGTGAAATGCAATTTTTTAAAAACTCTATGAGCAAATAAAATTGTATTCTGGAAAGGCTGCGGGATTTAATCACTAATCAATGCTTAATTTTCTCTCCTGTATCTCAGACGAGATCTTTGGCCTCATATTGAGCTCTGCAAGTCTCTCTTGTCCCTCTTGAGAGGAATTGGTGAGACTGCAGGGACTGGGATGAGGTTGAAGTTGTTGGTGTTATTGCTCTCGTGTAAACTGAGATTGTGTTTATAGTCCCAGCTTACACAGGTGAAGCAAACTAGCGAGCTCTCCTTTCGTGGTGGGGGGAGGAAGCATTCTGAGCATCTTCATACTGCCGAGGAGAGCAGAAGAAGGTGGCCAGTGGAAGTCAGCTTCACCCAGGAGCTTTGCCGGGGCAGAACTGCCCGTCTCTCCCGTTGAAACAGGTTAAGTGCTTTGAAAATGTCTGTGCTTGGTGGTTCTCACTTCTTTGAATCCCATGTGTCCCTGAAGAAGCTATCACGGAGAAATACAGTGGAGGTTTCTCTGCTGGGCCTGTTGGGGCAAGAACTCGTTTTGCCTTGAAATCCAATCCAAAGTTTAGCTAGAGCTGAAGATTAAAGGCAGTTCATGAATGATGAGCATCCAGTAACTTCTAGTGTACGTTACTTTGTCTCAGGGACCATAGTTCAGTGAAGGTGACTTTATAACTGTCGTGCAGCTGAGTGGTTGGGACCAGACAACTGTAACCGAGACTAAACACAGCATTGAACTTGTCTTGGTATTAGTTTTCCATGCCAGGGTGGGATGCATTTGTAGTATCAGTGTCTTTTTTTTTTTTCTTCTTCTTCTTCTTAAAATTCATGATGAAGTTGGACTTTTGGGAAAAGGGGCTGGTCTTGTTCGTGCGTTCATCAACATGGGTGCAAGAAAGTAACAGGGAATAGTTGCGTAGTTACTGAGGGTTCTGCTGATACGTTTCAGTTAGAAACCCCTTAAGTTGGGGCAAGTCAAAACCCTTCTGAGCAGCACAGTGTCCTTGTTTATGTCTCTGGGTGCTTAATGGCTGATTATTTCCTACCAGCACATTCACGAAGGCGAATGTTTTCCATTTGCCAGCCACAATGTCAGTTATGTGGTCAGTGCGGCTTGCCTTTTGGTTGGGCAAAATATGAAGCGTGGTGCTTGTTGAAAACCACACGATCATTTTGGAAGAACACGCTATTTTTCTGGGATGTTTGAAAAGAAGCTGTTCTGCTGACCTACCATATGGTTGAGAATTAACCTGCTCTTCTGTATGTGTTGTCTGAGTTCTGCAATGCCTCTGCTGCTGCAGGATATCTGAATCTCGGCAGCGTAGAGAAATAGCTGAAAACTTGATCTGATGTCAGTGGAAGGGCAGTTCTGTGCCTCTCAGCTGAGGGTTGCTAAGGGTTGGCAAGATAATCTAAGTTCACTGCTGGGGCGGTTCAAGAGCGGGCACGGGATGAAGGAATCCAGTGCGGCTTCCATACCCAGGAGTACCCCTGGGCAAATGGGATAGTGGGAGGCACTGCTGGCTGGAGTCTTGAAGAGAGCCTGAAGGCCTCCTGACCCCAGAGGGGCACAACGGATACTCACGGCATTTTGTCCGGATAACCCCTATGCCTGGATAGCATCCATATTCGATGGATGGACTTAGTGTGGCGCTTCGAGACATGGTCAAGGGATTAGGGAGATGTTGGACAAAGGTTGGACTAGATTATCCCAGAAGTCGTTTCCAACCTAAATGATTCTATGATCTCAGTTGGGGCTAGCTGTAATTCACACAGAACCCCAGGGGACCTCTGGAGATCATCTCGTCCAACCCCCTGCTCCAGCAGCTCACCCAGAGCAGGGGGCCCAGGGTCGCATCCAGGCACCTTTGTAATCTCTCCAGAGAAGGAGACTCCACAACCTCTCTGGGCAGCCTGGGCCAGGCTCCCACACCCTCACACCAAACAAGTTTCTCCTCCTGCTCCCATGGAACCTCCTGGGTTCCAGTTGGTCCCCGTTGCCCCTTGTCCTGGCGCTGGGCACCACTGACAAGAGTCTGGCCCCATCCTCTTGCCCCCCATGGGCCCTTGAGCTCTTGCTCAGCATTGATCAGATCCCCTCTGAGGCTTCTCTTCTGCAGCTCAGCAGCCCCAGGGCTCTCAGCCTTTCCTGGGCACAGAGATGCTCCAGGCCCCTCAGCATCTCCACAGCCTCTATTGGACTCTCTCCAGTAATTCCGTGTCTCTCTTGACCTGGGGAGCCCAGAACTGGACACAACATTCCAGAGGTGGCTTCACTGGGACAGAGTAGAGAGGGAGGAGAACCTCCCTTGACCTGCTGGCCACACTCTTCTTCATGTACTTATTGCAAACAGGCAGCGCTAGTTTGGTCAATTCTCAGAAAGGCAAAACTTCAAGCTGGGCGTGTGCACGCTGAGGATGATTGGTCAGTAGCTGCTGTCCTTACAGGGAGCCTTTATCCTGATGTGGGTGCTACTAGAAGGCCAAAATCCCCAGTCCGTTCTCAGTGGTGCGTCCTTTTCAAGCGCCATGCTTCTTTACTAAACAAACCCAGTGACAAGCCCTGTGTGGGGTGGTGGCCAAGAAAATGGCCAGAAACAAGAGTAATCAGTGTCATTTAGGGGTGCTCGTGGTAAGGAACGCCTCCTACCACAGCAGAGAAAAGTGAAACCCCAAGAGCCGGAGTGGAAAATGGTGATGACAGTGAGTGCTGCCGCTCCTGCTTCTACTGCTGGTGTAAACAGTTAACGCTTTCCATCTTGGATCAAGCCCAATCAGCAGTATTTTCCAGAAAAGGGATGATTCTGATCTACCACCCCTTAGATTAAATGCTTCTGCAAGCAACCACACAACGTATGTCATGATGGGGTGGAAACTACCCTTCCATTATTCATTTTTTTGATCCTTGGTTCCTATCTCTGTATCTTTTTTTTTTTCCCCTTGAGGTTTTTATTCTTGTTCCAGTGCTGTTTATTCTCTAGTATTTTTGTCACTGCTCCTCTTCCATCCACACTCTTTCTTCTTTGGGATGACACTTTTGATGGAAGTGGACGTTTTGCTGACACCGTTCAGCCATGCTTACTACCGTGTCTAAGTGGCCTGACATGGAAGCAAAGAGCAGAAACAGAACCAGATGGTGAAGAGCTGCTGCAAGAGCTCTCAGTGCTGCAGGAAAGATTCGCTCTCTCTGTCTGGCTGCGTTACAAGTTGCTGCAAGGGGGCAAAGAAGCTGTCGACTGAGAAGTAGGGCACATCTGGGGTCATACAGCTGTTCCTGCCCTGCCTTGTCTCTTGCTGGAATCTTCTCTTTCAGCTTGTCTACACTCGCAGCGTGTTGGAGCTTGACTTATTCTGTACGTTAACAGAGCTTGGTGCCTTTTTGTGCACATCTTCTGGTGTTTCACGGCACATCCCAGAAGTTTTGCTGGCCTGGAGCTCAGCCCAGAGCTGGGGAGGTGTGGATGCTTTGGAGCCCAAACCTCAGAGTTCTGCAGTGTTCTTCTGCTGGTATCTTAGGCTTTACTGGTGGCTTCCTGGTGTGAGAGTCCAGGAGTCTATGACACCTCGACACTGTGTGTGTGCTCGTGCGTCCTCTTTAGCTTCATGATTATTTTGACCAGACGTTTCCCTTTTTTTTAAAATCAAATGCTCGAATGAATCCAAAGCCTTTCCTTTAAACACCCTCCGAGCTGAAAGTTGCCTGTGCCTTTGTTGTATTTATTCATGAATTGTGGTGGTAGGAACTTGTTTTCCTCTGAAAAAGACTATTCTCCTAAGAATTTGTGGAAGCCAAATGCAAAACAGGTGCCGTTTAAATTGCAGGGAGGCAAAAAAAGTTCCATCTGGGCTGCAGGAATGACGACTACGCCGGGAAAGTTAATCCTTCCAAGTACTCCAAACTCTGTCTTCACATCATCAACGACTCTTTATGCTGTTGTCAACTTGAAGTGACTTTATCTGAAGTTTGTCAAGTCCGAATCGTGTCTCAGGGCTTTTATTGTGCATCTTCCCCCTGAATGTCACCTCACCTGCTGCTTATTAATCCCGTTTCCAACACTCTTTCCATCCCTCATCCCTTTTTCTGGCTGTGCTGCAGAGCTCTCAGCCGCTGCAGCTTCGTTCTCAGCCCGACTTTCCAGTATTAGGCAGGAAAACCTTTGGCGAAAGCCTGATGCTGTGTTTGGAAGCAGATGTGCCTGTCTTCACTGAAGGGGTGCGTTGGAGTGAAATCCAGCCGGTGTTTTTATGCCCAGGTCAGACAAAGGGCACTGGGAGGTTTTTCTTGCTTTCCTCCCTTACAAAAGATTTCAGGGGCTGCTTCTTTGCTCCACAAACTATTTCGAAAATTACCAGAGAAAGAAAAATCTCAAAAAAGGAGGGATACAAGGCATAGAAATATTGAGCAAATTGGAGATGAAGGGCAGAAGGATGTATCCATTTGGAAGAGTTTAATGTGTGAAGTTCTCATTAAAACCTTTGTAGGTTTCTTCTGTTTTAATTTGTCATGTTGAGTGTATAAGTGGTTTTGTGATAACCCGCCTTCCTGGACAGAGAAGACTTTGGAGCGTAGATAAGAGTGTCTGGGAGGGAGAGAAGAGAGAAGGCCTGGATAGAAATGAGTCAGAATTTATCCTTGTGGTATTTTTTTCCTGAGGGAATGTGTGCCTGAGTTTCTGAAACTGAACTTGTCTTCTATTTATCATCTCTCCTGGGATTTGGCGTGACACTGCGGGTGACAGTAGAAGGGGAGTGTTTCCTTGAGTGAGGAAATAGGAGAGAAAAGAATGGGAGATTGAAAATAAGACCCTGTCTTGTCAGGGTTGGGGATCTCACTTGAACCTAAACAAATGTGTTTATGTAACAGCAGAATTCTTGTTTTGATCTTGTGCTCGTCATTCGAAGATCTCCAAGATAAGTAAGTGAAGGAGGGAAGTTGTGATTAGTCCTTTTTGTAGATGAAAACGGAGGAGGACCTGGGAATCCTGGTGGACTTGAGTCAACCATGAGCCAGAGTGAGGCCTAAAATAGGTCACATGCTGTCTGGATTAAAAAGCACTGAAAATTAAATCTGTTTTGTTGGACCTGAAACGCATTCTGAGGTGTTTCTTCCTCCCCTGGCTTCTGTTCTTCCTTTGGTTCTTGTCTGCCACGCTGGGCCTGCTCGCTGGGCAGCAAAGTGACCAGGTTCCTTGCAAAGGACAGAAGAAGCGTATGAAATTGTTGAACCTTCTGTCGTTAACGTGAAGGGCTGAAATCTTACTTTTCACTCCTATTTATTGGAGACCAACTGAAATTCCTCCTAAATGTTGTCACGTAATCTGAGGACCGAGGAGGAAGACGTGCTGTTAGCTATCAGAGAAAACTGCTCATGTTAAACTCGAATTCACTGAATCACAGAGCAGTGATAATTCCTTTTCTTTTTTTTTCCCCTCCTGGAGTTGCATTTTGAGTCCTGACTTTCAAGGGACATTTCTTCTTCCTCCTGTTTGGAGGGGATGGTGACTGAGCTGCCTGGTGAGTCAGCAGAATCCCGTTAACCCTCTCCCAGCACAGCTCAAGCCAGATCCAGCTGTACTGGTTGTTTTGTTTGTAGGTGATACACAGTCCTTGGCTTCTTGTTGTGCTTCACAGGAATGACTGCTTTATGCCCATTTTAAGAAAATTGTTCCGAATACTGTTGAATTAATCGCATTAAAACAACTTCACCAGTGACCTTGAGCCAAAGAGATTTCCAGCGGCGCGTCTTCTGCAGTTATGTGCTGACTTAATGAATGCCTGCACACTTCCTCGGGTTCCGCTGTCGTGTCACGTACCTGCAGCCATGCCCTTTATGGGAGCTGGTTATTATTTTAATCGTATGCAAGAATGCGTATGCATCCACTTTTTTAGTAGATTTACTGGGTTCTCTTTACAAACCTGGGAGCTCTGTGAACCCAACTGTCTCTTTCTCCCATCCTCTCCTCCATCGCTAACCCCAATTTCTGCGTAATCATCGGTAACAAAGAGTCGTTGAGCCCACATGCACGTTGAGGTAAGCCCGAGCCTTTAACATCTGTCCTCAGAGAGCCCTGCAGCCCTCGCGCTGCTCCTGGTGGGTTAGCTGTTGGTTAGTACTTGAAGCGAGTAGGCAGTTCTGTTGACCTGGTTTTGTCACTAAAGTATGGGAGGTGTAGCTGACCTTGTACAGTTTCTGGAGCTGCGCCGTGGAGCAGAAGGCTGTTTATGGTGAGTTATTTTTAAGGATGAAGCTGTGGCTGGAAAATTGTCCTTCCCTAAGAAGTACTTTGTAATACAGTTCCAGCTGCACGTGCAGACACCCAAAGAAGATGCCCCGTGTCAGTCTTCACCTCGCAGCTGCCATGAGTCTGGGATGGTACATGAGCCCTTGAGCATCCTGGCTGTAGAGGGTTGAATTTCTCCCAGTTACAATCACCGTGAGTGTGTTGTTGGCGTTCTTCAGGTTTGCACACACAGGGTTGGCAGCGTGGAGCAGGTTTCAAGTTACAGAAGAGGTTACAGCAAGTGCTGTCTACCTTTAAATGGCTTTGAAATCTATGTCATGAAGGGTAAAGCACCAGAGCACTGAGGTCGTTTTACTTCAAATTTTATCAAAAACTCACCAACTAAAATGTGCGTTTGTTCTCCTGTGGCTGGCATCACTGAACGTGGAGAACACTTTACATATTCACCATGACTCTGGAGCCTTGGTTCCTCAACAGTTCTGTCCTGCGCTTCCATGACCCCTGTGATGGGGCTTCTCTTGCTTTTTGCCTCATCTTTTCAGTAGAGCTACTGTGTTTCCTAATTGGTCATAACTTAGAAAGCTAAGCTTGGAGGAAAAAAAAAAAGGGCTTGAGCAGTGGAATTCTCCTTGCAGTAGGAACTGGTTGACACAATGAGATAGTTGCTGACGTCATTCTGTGAAAGCTTCAGCAAAGATTGATAATCATTTCCCAGCCTTGAATAGTTCAGTCTGTGTGTTTTGTTTGTGTTTGTTTTTTTTTTTCCAACTAGTGTATTTTGCAGCCTTGGTTTTAGCAGGATCTCTGAGGAAACCAAAGCAATTAGAACGGTTTAGATTTGAACGCTGCTAGAACTTGCATCTGCTAAAGTTCTCTCAGACCAACAGGACTACACAAGCGTGGGGTTGAGCTTTGTGAGGGCTGCTTGCGCACACCTCGCTGTAAACCCACCAGCAGTTCCCGTGAGGCTGGTGAGGGGCTGCGTGATGCTTCCCGTTGGCCATGTCTACGTTTCTGCAGGAGGAGAGCCAAGATTCACGGTCCCTGTTTACTTAATAGCAGGTCGAGAGGCCAGTCCTGCAAATCACTGCTCATTGTAGTCACTCCTTTATGGAAAATTTTGTAGGAGATTGTGTCCAGCTTTTTCTTCCCTTCATCTCTTCTGCTTCCTGATGCTGTTCTTTGAACTCCTAACGCTGTGAGCCACAGAGACATTTTGTGGAGAATATAATCTTAGAAAAGAACGCTTGATGGAAGCAACTTGTGCAAGGGAAATAGTCTCTGTAAAAGGAAATCATTCATGGCTTTTAGCTCTTTAAAAACCCATCTTAACACTCCTGCTGGGTTCCTTTCACTGGAAAGTATCGCCGAGGATTAGTCAGCATCATCTAATTAGGCAGCAGCAAAGCAAAAATTTTTGTATAACCGACTCTGCCCCGATTCACTTTCTGTTCATAGGGCTCACCCATTGAAACCAAAGGCAAGAAGGACATCTCGTTGGTGGCATTTGAAATGTCAGAGCGAGGGTGAGGTGAGGCATACCTAAATGAGTTTTGTACCCAGGGAGGAAATTCAAGGTCATCCTGTGTGGTTTCTCAGCCCAAACAGTCTCCCTGTGCTCTGAGAGTCTGCAGGTAGCTGGAGTACCTCCTGCTTTCTTAATAGCTCTGGAGATTTGAGAGCTCTAATTCCAGCAAAAGGATGGGAATGAAATGGCTGCTGGAGAGCCCTTGCTTCCCATTCCTGTAAGTCTGGGCTGCTTTGTTGTCCATACGGAATCATTTTGGTTGGAAGAGACCCTTAAGCTCATTGACTCCAGCCATTCCCCCAGCACTGCCAGGGCACCACTAACCCCTGGCCCTCAGCACCACATCTCCAAGGCTTTGAAACCCCTCCGGGGATGGGGACTCCACCACTGCCCTGCCCAGCCTGGCACAGCCCTTCACAACTCTTGTGGGGAAGAAATTGTTCCTCATGACCAACCTCAACCACCCCTGGGGAAACTTGAGGCCATTTCCTGTTGTCCTATCACTTCTTCCTGGTGAGAAGAGCCCAACCCCACCTGGCTCCAACCTCCTTTCAGGGAATTGTGGAGAGCCAGAAGGTCTCCCTGCAGCCTCCTTTTCTCCAGGCTGAACAACGCCAGGTCCCTCAGCTGCTCCTCACCACACTTGTGCTCTAGACCCTTCCCCAGCTTTGTTCCCCTTCTCTGAACATGCTCCAGCCCTTCGATGTCCTTCTTGGAGCAAGGGGCCCAAAACTGACCCCAGGATTCGAGGTT
Organism: Eurystomus gularis; assembly: GCA_013400335.1. Lineage (NCBI taxonomy): Eukaryota > Metazoa > Chordata > Aves > Coraciiformes > Coraciidae > Eurystomus > Eurystomus gularis. Next base: position 395,965 of record VZZY01005649.1, read on the forward strand.
GGGCCTCCCCAGTGCCTATTGCAGGGGGATGATCCCTGCCCTGGTCCTGCTGGCCACACTAGTGCTGACACAAGCCAGGATACTGGATTGTCCTGTAATACAACTGTGGCTGAATACCCTTAAAAACCAAAAAGAGGTTAGCAACAGTACCTGGCAGGCCTGAAACAGGAGAGGACGTCTTGGATTCTTCTAGCATAGGCTGATGGTGGAGTCTTAGGATCCAAGAAAACTGGAATTTACCATATAACACACAGAGACCAGGAGAAAGGGTTTAAATTCAAGAGGTTTGTCTTGGCCCTTCGCTTCACAGGAGCAGTTAAGCCCATACTTAGCTGCACGAAGACCTTCGCGTGATGTGCTGAACGGCTTTCTCTGAGGAATGCTGACACTTCACTTCATGTTGGCATATGAGGACAAGCTGGATTTTCCTTCATTCAGTGGTTCACATAAGATTACTTACAGCTGAGGAATTTGGGGAGAACAACTTCGGCCTTTTCCGAGTGGAGATTAGTGCTGTTAAGTCGTGCCAATTGGGGCACTAGGTCTGCAGAGAGGAAAAAATGGATCTTTTTGTATTGAGCTTTAAAACAAAACATCTTCTTGCTAGAATAAGGGATTTTTACGAGCCTGCGGTTGACACTATTTTTAAACAAAGGACATAGATGATGTATCATCTGCAATTAACTGGAATAGCTGGGACATGATAGAGGATGCGAAAAGGGAGTTTTCCGTTTCATTCTGTTAGTACTTACTGCTTTCTAGTGATAAGATGCTGTTTATCAAATCAGCCTTATTGCTGATATTAATAATGAATCAGTACATTGTTCTGAAGCCAGTGTGACTTTTTGTGACTCACAGTTTCAATGTAGATCTTTGAGCCCACGAGCAATCTTCTAGGGAAGGAAGGACGTGGACCCAAGAAGCAGTGATGACTGTAACTGGAACGTCCACAGTGGTGGCTGTGAGTCTGTCTGGTTGTTCCGACCCTGCCACGCAAGGTCGGAAAAGGAATAAAACCTCCTCCTTGATGAGGAGCTCTTAGGAGGAAAGAGCTGTTGGGAAGTGCAGACTTGGGTGACTTTGGTGACGAGGTGGCCGCAGCCTTGGAGCGGTTTTGCTGAGCTGACGGGGGTGTGTGGAGGGGAACTGAGAGAAGGGAGCAGCTCGGAGCAAGCTAAAGATCACCAAAAACCAGTAGAATTTGCAGAAATGAGAGAAATCCGATTCCTTTTTACCTTTAGGCACTGTAGAAAGAGTGAATCTGGAGAAGTTATTTTTCTCTGCCTCCTACACCCCCCCCCAGGAACACCATCTGCAAAATATTTCTCTTTTACAGTCTATGGAGTACTGGAGGAGATTAGAGTCTGTTTTTCCCAGACTTCAGACAAGAGATCTCTGGGGATGTGTCTACCTAACTTCCCAGCCAAGCTTCACTGCTTTCTTCTTTATTTTTCTGATTTTTAGAGCAATGTCCTCAATATAACAATAAAAGCAACGTAACAATTCACTCAAGGGACTACGGTAAAAAAAAAAAATAACTGTTTAACGTGTCTGCTTGTTGAAGACACCTTTGTGGTGATGTTCTGCTTGCAGATGAGGTCTCGGATCTCCTCATTCCGCTGCTGTTGCGGTGCTGGGCACATGGCAGCATCGCATGGAATCAAGCTGACGGTTTGTGGTCTAGCAGTTCCCCCCTGCTCCCCCACGGCCCCCATGTTTTCGAGCCACCTGAACCTTGACTATCTCATTGTCTTTACGTCTCGTCGGTGTTTTGGGATGAACTTTAGAAAGAGACGTTATTTTCAGTGTTTTTCCTTTTGTTGTTCTTGTTTTTTAAGAGAAAGTGGAAGAGGTGCATTGTCTGAGGGACTTCTAAGGTGAGTCAGGGCTGTATAAATAGAACTGCTGAGCACATCGGGTAAGCTGCAGTGTGCAGAGGACAAAAAAACGCTTCAGAGGAAGGAAAGCTGCCTTGTTGAAATGATCACGTAATTATAAATGCCTGTCCTTTAAGGCTCCGGCCAAGGGTACCTGCCACATCATTTCTTTCCTTCTCCTCACCCCTCCTCCAAGTGCAGGTTCATTTTAATTCTAATGAATGCATTTGCTGGACCTCTGAAGTTTCAGCAGAAAGCAGGAGGGGTGGAGATGGCTGCAGTACAGATGTGGGGGCTGGGAACGTGCTTTTGTGTGCCATGAAGTGTCCTTGCCTCCTCAGAACTGAGGCAGGGTTTGGAACCTCATTTATCCCCTCTTCCTTTGCTCCTGTTGACTTTGAGAGTCCACGTTTTTATTTTCTCCCATTTCCAGTGATTTGCAGTATAGGTGGAAGGTGACAACAGTGCTTGAATTCCCTGGGAATACTGAGCAGGCACCTGGAAGCACTTGGAGCCATCTCAGTTAGGGGTTATTTGGGAAGAGAGAGCCTCTGCTCTTGGGCTGCGCTTTGGGATGCTGGGAAGAGCTCAGCAAATGTGCTTTCTAGAGGCCTCGGTTTGGACTCTTCCAAAACAGAGATGGTCACAGTTGTCATCATGAACCCAGGTTTGCCCCAAAATTAGAATGCAGACTGCTTTCTACTCACAATTCCTAACATAGCATAGTTGAGCCCACCATGGTATCTAGCCTGGTGAAATCCCACGACGATGGAATCTGTATAATTCTCAATGTGATGCTTAAGTTTGTCTTTCTTAATTCATCACTCTGTTTCAGTCATCTTGGCCATACATTGGTATAATCTGTATGGAATAAGCTTTCCATAAGCTAGTTCTTAGGGGAAAAGTAAGGAAGATTGAGGACGGTGGAAAGTTAGATCTTAATTTACTTCCTGGGGTAGGTTTTGCAGAAAAACTGCCCGTAGAGTTCCTCTTCTCAAAGGCTTTACTTGCCCCAAGTCAGCTGCCTCCACGTGATCTGCCAAGGTCTCGTTGTCAGCCCTTCATCCTTCATCGCTGGAAGAACCGATTGGCGCGATGCGAGTAACTAAAAGCTCTGGGAGAAATCCTGGCACTAAAAATGGAAGTGAAGACCCCAGAAATTTCTTTTGATTAGCTGCAAGTTTGGAGAACTACGCGCAAAGGAGAACGTGGGGGAATATGTGCTACTGAGAGCACTGTGAAATACTGAAATAATGTGTCTGTATACTCAGATGTCACATAATGCAAGAACTCACGACTCCAAGACAAATATGAAAATGAAATTTGTGATTTTTTTTTCCTGTATAACTTTATTGGATTTTTCTCCTTTTTTTTTTGCTTGGCTTTTGTTAAGGAGGCATTTCAAGCTTCTGTTTGAACGCATGGGTTGTACATATTTCTTAATTTCTTCTTCCTGTAAATTATTGGGAGAAGAGCAATCTTTTCTCCTTTTTTCAAGTTCTTGAAGATTATTTTTTTAAAGCAAGTGCTCCTCTCCCTCTTCCTTTGTTTTCTTTTTTTTCCGTCAGAGTGTTATTCTCCAGAATGATAAAAATAGCTGGAACTTTACAGAAACTAGTTTGAAAATTGCTATCATTTTTTGAAGATTCTCCTTAACATATGTTGTGACACAGACAGGAGAAATTAAGGAGATCATTGCTGGCTTAAAAATTCAATAGGATTCTTTAAAAACTAAAAATAATTAAAAAAAAATCCAGACCCCTTTATTCTAAATGGATCAAATCCTAAGAAAAAGCTAAACCCTCCCGCTATCATACGTGGTTTTATTTTTGTTGTCGGCACAAGTAAGTTTGTCATGCAAACCAAACCTGGTAGCAATAACTTCTAGGGGAGCAGAGCAGGAAATAAATCTATCTGGTTATGACTCAAAATACGACAGAAAAGAATTCTCCAGGGTGTTCCTGAATCTTGTGGTATTCTCATACTTAGCCCACCTGAAAGGGCAGAATTAAGTAGCGAATCGTTTGGCAGGAAATCCTTGAAGGTTTTAATACGAGAGCAAATCTGTGGATAAATCAGTGATTATTCTGTGTTTTCCGTGCAGAAATCCAGGCAGGTCAAGGATCACGCTGGCGTTGGGCTGATGTAAAAGCTTTACTGAAGAGAAAAAGAAAAATCCCGTGCCAGTAGCGTGGGATCTGTAATACAAACGAAACCAAACAAGGCTGATGCTGTCGGTTTAGCTCGTGTGTGTAGCGTTTTGTGCCTTTCCTTGTGCATCATCTGCCTGAAGAAAAACCCTGCCTGGCACAACGGGGCCGAGCGAGGTTTTGTGGCGGGCTCCAAGAATGCGGAGCTTTCATTGTGCTCTGAAACGTGCCTTTTGTGCATTGTTGTAGCAGGCGCAGAGCGCAGCCTCTGCACTGAAGCCAAAACTCGAATAAAAGTCTTGTAGTGGCTTTGAAGAACTACCTTTCCATCTCTGAAGTGGTGTCAGATGTTGGTTCTCTTGCCCTGGGAGTGTTCCTGGAGTTGCCGTTGTTAGAGACAGGTTGTCTTACAGAAAGCACCAGATCTGCCAGGTTTGTCTGTCTGCTGGCTAGGAGCTTAGATCAGGAATATTCGTGGCCTTTTTCCATCCCTCTTCTTCCTCCTGTCTATGATAGTCAAATTACACCAAGTGGTTTTTATTTTGCCTTCTTAGCAATAAGTATTTCTGTGCCTTTTCTGCTTTGGAAGCAATATATTGGGAAATCATTTGGTAATCGGGCATTAGGGTTGAGATTCCTGGGAACAAAGCTGCTGCCCAAACTTCTGCCTGAAGGTTTATTTGGAAGCATTATTTTTCATAGAATCACAGAATCCTTTAGGTTGGAAAAGACCTCTGGGATCGTCAGGTCCAACCTTCATCCAACATCTCCCTGACCACGTCTTGAAGCACCACATCTACCCATTATTTGAACACCTCCAGGGATGGTGACTCCACTATTTCCCTGGGCAGCCTGTTCCACTGTCTGACCACTCTTTCAGTAAAGAACTTCCTCCTGATATCCAACCTAAACCTCCCCTGGCACAACCTGAGGCCATTCCCTCTTGTCCTGTCGTTAGTTCCTTGGGAGAAGAGCCCAGGTTTGTCCCAAGTTTGCCCACTGGCTCTCTAATTGATCTCACCTTTTCAAAATTGTATTTTAGGCTTGAAATGTAAGTCTTGTTTCTTTATTTCAGTTAATTCATTTAGAATTAACACAGTGAGGTCGGATTTTGTGCTGTTGCCACGAAGCAGCCAAGCAGAGGCCTGGTTGCTCAGGGATGCCGACATCACTCCTGCCGGCCTTATTGCTACAGGCTCTGAAATCAGAGTTTTCAAGGCTTTATTCAGTTAGTATTTGTTTATGAAAAGAAAAAGGCGGATTCTGGCTGAATGAACCATGAAAACATCACCAGGTTTACCGCTCTATTAAATTGCGAGGCACCGTTTCAAAGGTAGCAATTCAGTAGCTGTAAGAGAAGGTCGATGTGTTGGTCGATACGTGCTCCGGGAGAGGTAACTTGCCGCAGAAACGAGGAAGGAAGAAGCGTTTGGATGCACTGGTTCATAAACTCGTCTGGGGTTTGCACCAAGTGAACCTGCCCAGTTGCATTTTTCCATAAATTAGGGTGTTTCAGCATGCCCCGACTTCTCGTTCTGAAGAGTCTGCTCGGCGTTTCCAGGCAAGTTTTTCTTTCTAACTTCCACTGTGGTTTGGTTTTTGGGTTGATTTCCATTCTTACTACGAAACAGCTTCTCAGTGTTTGGTGTTTTCTCTGAGGGCCGTAGGTTACCTGGTCCCAAGGGGGAGGGGGCACCAAGAAGAAAACTTGGCTTTAAATCTTTATTAAAACCACTCATAGTAAAACTATTAATATTTTTCGAAGCACTTTCCCTGAGCTGTCACTTTCAACGCTCATTTTTCTAGCAAAAGGGCATTTCAAGTCTGTTTCGTTTTCGTAGTCTTCATTTAAATGCAGTCCCTTGAACTATACAAGTGATAATTGGATACACAATTTGCTAGTTCTGGAATGCTGCGTCTTTGGCACCAACAGAATTTGAATTAAATTGGCTCCGAGTTCTCCTATTTGATGTGTAACGGCATGTCTGTGAACTTTTCTTTAGCGATTTACAATTGTGGGGATGGCCTTGAATTAATTTGCAAATATTGGGCTTTCCTGTAGGTAAGCCCACGTTATATATTGGAAGCAAATCTATAGACAAAAGCTTGTTGTCAGGAGAGCTTGTAGTGACCACTAGAAGCCTTGAAAAAGAGTTAATGTGCGTCACCGTGGTGCAGTGCATCAGCAGAGCTTCAATTTTCTTTATTTTCATGGAATCAGAATGGTTTGGGTTGGAAGGGACCTTAAAGATCATCTAGTTCCAATGCTTTTCGATCAAGATCTCTTAGAATATCTTGATTTTTAGAGAGTTTAACAAAATACTTTACAACGAAAAATCCTTTTGTGAAATTATTCAGTGTTTTGCAGATAAATAAAATACAAGGTGCACGGAAAAGGGTGTTACTGCCGCTGCAAATCTGAGGCATCATCTTTGGCACCAGCTCTGATTTACTGTCACAACCGTTGGACCATGAAACCCTCAGAAACATCCAAGTAATAAACTTGTGCGCTTGAAATCTCTCTGGTGCTTCCCGGGCGTTCATCCCTGAGGAGTTCTTCTCGGCGTCGCTTTTTACGCTGGAAAAAAGGAATGTATTTAACAGTCGCTTAGGCGTTTGGAAGATGTTTATAAACACGTTTCGTAATGCTTCCCTGGTGGAGGGGTCACCTCTCGCTCACGGGGTTTTGGCGACTGGTCGTATTCCAGTGATGGCTTTTGATGCTCAGTGCTCTGGATCAGAGGCTCTTTGTGTCGGGACAGTGCTTTGCACAGTAGGAGCTTCTCGCCAGTTCTGTAGTAGCATTGTCCAATCATTGCACTTGCTTCTCCAACTTTTGCTTCTTCAGTTTGTCCTGCAACAAGGACAAAAGGAGCATGTGACTCCTCCACTCTGAGATCTTGTTGGCCGACGTCTCAGCTCCGTGCAGTAAATATCCATCTGCGCGCTCGGGTTTTAAGACCTTTATTTTTGAGGAGTGGGAAGCGTGGCATTTCTCACCCACTACTTTTATTCACATTCAAAGAGCGGTCTCCAAATCCGTATTGTGGCAAATGAACGCTCTTTTTATAAAAATGCTCCTCTGTAAATATTGATTATGATAACTTCTTCGCACCAAATTACAGCCTGCCTGTGCCAGGGCATGATTCATCTCCTGCTGCACGGCGGTTGTCACCCAGGAGTCTGGCACTCGTGTGTCTTTTTATAGATTTGACTTGAACATAGTGATTTTTATATTTTTTTTCCTGTTCCTCATACTGAAATTGCAAGTCCCAAGACAGCTTAAAAGCCACACGTGGATTGTTGAGACTTTAAAAGCGACAGCCCGTTCCTCCTCCAAAGGTGTGGTGTCAGAACCTTCACCCGTGTGATGGGACAAGCAGGCACCACAAGTGACTCCGATTTATCAGTGTCCTTTATGTTCCCATGGAACACATCTGGGATCCCGTGGTCATGGCCATGACCTGCCCTACCATGACCCTGCCCAGGCGCTGTGGGAAATCATGTCCTCCTCACAGCAACAAGTGCTGCTGCTTGGGATGTTGGAGGTCTGCTCTTCCGCTACCGCTGACTGCGTGTGCCTCAGATGATGCCCAATGTGCTGTCCTGCTGGGTATTCAAAGTCAGGTTATGTCTGGGTTGAGTTAGACACTCATGTCCTTTCATAGTCTATGAAAACATTGGCTTGTCACCTCTTTGGTTTATTAGTCTTCAGCAATAAGTTTAAAGGGCTTATTTTGGCGTAATGCGCAGGAGATTGCAGAGTTCACCTTGCTGGCCCCATGTGATGATTTTTCTTCTTGCTGCTTTATTGAGGAAGAGAAATCCGTGTTGGTGAACCAGCAGAGAGCTGGGACTGGGGGGCCTGGGCTGTGCTCCCACAGCGACTCACGGTGTGCTCACACCAGTCAGTAATGCCCCATCCCTTTGTTTCTCCTCCAGCTTCTCTGTTCTTCTGTTCTGTGAATGTTTCTGCTAGCGCTGTGGGGTTTCATCCATGCTGGGACTCCCAGGTATGATTGGAACAAACTTTCATTGGATGAAAAAAAGTGGGTTTATTTCTTTTTACGCGATCCTAAACGACAGTAAGAACTCAAGCACTAGAATCTCCTTTATTCTTTGCTGATTTAGAATCGGAGAATGGTTTGGGTTGGAAGCGACCCTAAAGCTCATCTAGTTCTAACTCCCCTGCCATGGACAGGGACACCTCCCACTAGTCCCAAGTGGGACTTGGACTAGTGCTTCAAGTCCAGCTCAAGGCTGGATGGTTGCTCAAGGCCCAATCCATCCTGCTCTTGAAAGCACCCAAGGATGGAGCATCCCCAGCTTCCCTAGGCCGTTTGCTAACGTATTGTTTGATGGTCGTAGCACAGCTGAAGTTTGTAGCTGTTGCACACTAGTGTCCGTGGATGAGATGCTGGAAGACTAGAGATTTGTTTATAATATCTTGCAGTGAATGTCTAAGAAACGCCGTCCCCGTCACCCCAAAAGACTGCGCGCATCCCTTCAAGCCTGTGATTTCAGCCAGTGAATGAGGTGGGTTTTTAAAAAGCTGTGCAAGGCTCTTTTCTCTTAATCTGGAGTAGGGCAGGCGACAGCGGCCACGTGTTCATCATCTTGTAGCTATGAAGGTCTTGGAAAATCACTTGTGAACTTCAGGCTGCTGGAGTTCGGTGGTTTAAGCAGTTACACGGTAAATCTGCGATAATGAGCATCTGGGAGGGAAAGGAGTGGTGGTAATTGTAAACATCCCACCTTTTTGCTGAATCAAGTAAGTCTAGTTTATGTTAAGACTATTAGGCATTGCACGTGTGTAAAATACTGGGGTTTTTTACTCCTAACCAGAAAATCAACTGCTATATTGTGTGAGTACGTACTACAAAAGGCTGTACATGAAGTAAAAACAGGCCTGCTGCAGAAATTTGAGCGTGAAAACCAAAAGCACATGAAATCCCCATTTCATTCCAGCTACTGAGAACATGCTTTAAATCTCTTTTCCAGTTTGTGTTTCATTTCAGTTTGGATTTGTGGGTGTTTATTAATGGGACCTGGTGGAGATGGGACAGGCTGGGTCTGCTTGCTTCTACAACTGCTGCTTTTACGCCTTGTGTGCTCATTTATGTTCTCAAAACTTAATGAGGAAGCACCTTTTTAGCCTAGTGGGACCATTTCCAGTTGCTCTGCTGGAATCTTTCCTCCTGTGTTTTCAGCCATGGTGGCCAAGGGGTGCTAAAGCCTTGACGTGCAAACCCTCGGTGGCCAAGCTCTCAGAAGTGTGGGATAAATTACCACTGAACCATTGCCAAGGTGTAATCTATATATTTTTATATATATATATAAAATGTGTAGGGTGTTTTTTTTTTCAGGGAAATTTTTGGTACATCTTACAGCTCATTTTCTAGCACACGTGTTTAACAACTTCTGGTATTCCCTTTCCCAACAAACCAATACCTTGGTGCATTTGGCGGTCTGAAAAGCAGGGCAGTAATATCCTTTTCTGCACGTCCTTTTCCCCTGCCCATAGTGCTTTTATGTTTTCTTGCTAGAACATGCACCCAAGCTTCTTGGATGTTGTTCTCCATGCAGAAAAATCTAATGAAAAATTTGCTAAAAGATTCCCCAAGCTCTTTCTCCATCTTCTTTTATTTTCTCGTGGTGCTTCGTAGGTTTATTATAGTTTTAAACATTTGGATTATACCCATAAGGAAAGCAATTAAGCAAAATCTGTGCATCAATGGATTGTAATGAGAGAAAATTAGATTCGTCTTTCATCTTCTTTTCTTTCCATTTGAGAAAAAAGAAAAAAAAGAAGCGTAATCTCTTCTTCATGTTCAAAACAGCCATTTTATTCCATTTCACTGTGCTCTGTGTTAAAAAGCTTTGGGTGGTGTTTCAGAAAATTACCTCAGAAGCTGTACTTTGAGAAAATTCAGGATGTATTTTTAAATAGAAAGCACTAATGTCCAGTTTTTAACAAAATGGTTGCTTTCTTTCATGAAAAGGTGATCGTAAAAATGTATAGCGTGTTTTGTCCATATATTCTTCCATTATTGGTAGTCAGAATTAAACCTCACCTCTGGACATCAGAAGACCAGCCAAAGCTTGGAGCCGTGGTGGCTTTCCTTGGGGGTAGCAGTAGCTTCTCTTGCTTCACAGCATTTCTATTATGTAATGGGTGTGAGACACGTTTCCATCCATTATCCACTGCTCCAATGTTTAATAAACATTTAATACATTAATAAGATGCTTCTCTGTCGCTGGGATCTCAGTGATGTCTATCTAGATGTGGAATGAGGGTGGTTAATGAAAGGCAGCGCGTGACAATTTCCATGAGTATTACTCACAAACCAGAATATTCACATCTTTATAATGTGGAGAAGTTACAGATATAGAACTTTGATCAAGTAATCTCCCTGCAGCAAAGATGAGACACTGTCCTGGTGCAGTGGGAGCTTCCAGCCTTATTTTGCAAGGTGGTAGATATTCCGTTTCTTTCATGTTGTTGAATTGGGCCCTTTCTGTTGAGCAGAGCATGGGCTGAAGTGTGGCCTCAGCCCCGGTTTATCCAGCCCTTGGTATCACAGCTTGTACCACACCTGATTTATTTGAAGTGTTCCAGCTAGTAATATTTGCAAGTCGTTGAGTCCCTCCAGTGCTGGGAGCGGAGTGTGGCCTCTTCCAGAAGACTCCGAACACTCCTGTCCATCCTGCTGCTTCTTCCCACTTTTCTTAGCTCCTTGACTTTCCTTTGCAACTCCAGCCCTTTACAAGGCCATGGTAGCAACATCCTAGACATCAACAGGCTCCCTAGCTCTTCCAGGTTCTTCTGGAGCTTCTAGCATAGCTCATTCATTGCTTGCTCGCTTTTTGACCTGCCCACCGCCCTGTTGTCTTTAAGCACTTGGAAACAAATGGCCATCGGCAGCACGATGACATGGCGCGTGTCTGGGTGAATTACCTGACTGAACTCCTTCCCTCTTATGTCATCTGACATACGATATTTGCAGTGTCGTGTTAACACTGGTCGTTGCACGGCTGCAAAAATGAGTTTGAAGGATTCTTAGTGACAAATGTGTGGTGGTGCTGGAGCGAGTCCCTTGTAAGCAGCAAGCCTGGTTGGAGCTCGAGTTCTCGACTCTTTCGAGCATTCTTGGGGAGGTTCCGGTATCAAGGAGAGGCTTGTGTTGGGATATTGGATACTTGATTTAACTATTACTGGATTTTGTTAGTATTTCATTTGTCCGTAAAAGCTGTTGGCATAAAATGTTGATTTAGGGACAGCAGAAAGATGTTGCTGAAAACCGAACAGGACTCCTCAGCCTTCTCCAACCCCTCTCCATAAGTTTAACAATTGCAAGACTCACTTGAAAAGAGAGACTATTTTTTGGTTTGTTTGGTTTTTTTTTTCTACTATATTGGGGTAAAAGAGTTTTACAAAGCAACTGAGCGGAGACCTTATTGCTCTCTACAACTGCCTCAAAGGAGGTTGTAGCGAGGCTGGTGTTGGTCTCTTCTCTCAAATTACTAATGATAGAACGAGAGGAAATGGCCTCAAGTTGCGTCAGGGGAGGTTTAGATGAGATATTAGGAAGAAATTCTTTACTGAGAGAGTGGTTGGGCACTGGAACAGGCTGCGCAGGGAGGTGGTGGAGTCACCATCCCTGGAGGTGTTTAAAAACGAGTGGATGTAGCACTTGAGGCGATGGTCCAGTGGCTGGAGAGATGTTGGGATGAAGGCTGGACTTGGTGATCCTGGTGGTCCTCTCCAGCCATAATGATTCTGTGATTCTATAATTTGGCAAAGGGGAAATTTTGTGATAATAAAAGGAATGAAAGAATGGAAAGGAGGATATGGATAAGGGTTTGTGGAAGGACTGGTATTTTAGGAAAGGGAAACAGAGGGTGCATAAAGTAACATCCGGACAGTGAAAGATGTGAGTGGGAAAGGGTCTAATAAGGTGGAGAGAAGGAAAAATGAAAGGGTGGGAACCTGAAAAAGAATGTGGTTGGGTAGGAACCTGGTGAAGTCAAGTCAGGAAGAGAGATGTGAATAGCTGGGTGAAGTAAAAGTTTGGTGAGCTTCATGGTTTGGCTCTTTGATGTGGCTTAAAGACAGGCTTTTAACTCCAGTGGAGGAGGAACAATTCTGAAAGTGTCTTTTTACAATATGAGAGCAAGGGAGAGGTCGTGAAGAGTCACTGAAGACACCTTCATCCTGCGATAGTGTCCCTGCAGAAGCCAGCTTCAGTCAGTGAAGCTTCATGCAGGGCTTGAGTGAGGCTCACCACCTGATGTCTGACTTCAGCAGCAGTCCGTAATCGCTAGTCTCCAAAGAAGCAGCACACATTGTTTTCTGGGTAAAGGTGAAGAACCTGGCGTGACACTTAACCCAAGCTCTGAGAGATTGCACAGACATCTTTGGTAATTTTTGAATAATCATTTGCCTCCTGTTATCCAGTTCTCTGCTTTTCACGAGGACACCAGTGATGTCATTTGCTAGGGAGGTGCTTGGATGAAGTACTGGATATGGAGCGTGGAAAACAAAGGTGTAACTGCCTCCGTGTGATGAGAGAGAGTAGAGCTGAGAGAACGTACGGCTGGGGACACCTGAACCACAGTATTTGCAAACTTTAACGTCTGGGCAGGCAAAACGATACGATTGCTTCAGAGAGGGTCAGTTGGAATGGAAGGAGGATTGTGACCGTGGTAAGAACAGGCATTGATAGAGAAGACACAAATTCTCCTCTCTTCTCTTCCTTGCAACTGTCTTGGGGGATATTTTAATTAAAAGCTTTCATCCAGGAGGGTACGGAGGTGAGATAGAGGCAGAATTATTACAGCGTATTCCTGTGGGTCAAACCATGGTTGACTAATCTAAAACAGCAGCATGTTGCTGGCATTACGCCTGGGGAGAAAAGAAAACTGGAGTCCTTTGTGTGGCTGCGTGTTTAGATACTGGGTGCGTGGCAGCTACATGACAGGTGCCGAATGGAATTCCCACCTCTCCCAGATGGAAACTTGCTGGTGTGCAGGCGTGGAGTTGGATCACTCCTGCTGCAGAGGACGGACCACGCGATCCCGTTAGACGTCTTGGTGGTGCAGGCGTTAGGTGAACTGGTCTGGTGGCCTGGATGACCAGGCAGCTGCTAACAGCTGACACACATTTTTCAGCTCCGATGACAAAAGAGAGGATCAAGTTGTATGTGAAGAGCAGCTGGTTGGAAAGGGACTTGAGGCGATGTGGAGTGATGCTTAGAAATGAGAGGGATGGATGGATGGGGGAAGCATTTTAAGTTTTTCAACCGCTGTGCAATCTCTTCTGGTTATAGATACATGGATGCTGAAATCTCTTTCAGGATGATCTGTTTCCTTGTTGCTGCTAACCTCTTGCACTGGAGAAACAGTTGCTCCCTTAGGTGCTGTCCTTTGCGGGCCAAGAAGCTGTTATCTTTGAGGACTTTGACCCCGTTGCAGTGAAATGTGCCTGTGCTGACTGCCATTTGATTTGTTCCCCTATTACTCAAACCCTGTGTTTCCAGGCTTGGCCACCTTCCACCACAGAATGTCTCAAGCTGTGGCTGTCCTTCACCAGCTAGACAGTCCAGTTGCATCATCAGACTTCAATAAAAAGACAGCGTTGCTCTCTTCCCCACAAGTTGTAAGGGTGGCAATGTTCTTTGCAGTGGTGTCAGGTGCCCAAGCAACTTCTCTGTTCCCTGAGCCTGCCTCTACTTCTGAACCTGCTTCTGTTTTCTCAAAGTCTGGAGAACCCCAAATCTTTTCTGTGATAATTACTGTGCTTACTTTCATGTCGCTGCTCCCCATCCATCAGGACCTTTTCTTGTCCTAGCAGCTTATCTTCCATTTTCTCTAGGCCTGGGAGAAACAAGTTTTTGAGTCTTGATCCGGAAATGAAGTAGAAACAAGTCCAAGGTGTAAACTACTGAGCAGCTGTGAGGCCGATGATCTATTTCTACATAGCTACCTTCCGCAGATGTAAATATTTAACAGGCTTGCTATTCTTTTGTAATGCAGAGTTCTCTTTTCCCATGTCCAAGCCACTTTTGTGGGGAGGATGTTTCAAGTACATGCTTCCTCCCCTGCCATGTTCCTCATTCCCTGAAGGGCGGGTGGCTAGGGTATTGCCCGTGGTGGATACGAGCAGGTGGATTGCCAAGACACACCTTGGACCAGGCACTGCAAAGTCTCTACAAGCACGGACTTGTATGGAGCAGCTTGCTCAGACTGTTTGACGGAGGACGAGAAGCGGTGTGGGAACAGTGAACTTAGTCATCTGCTTCACGAGGCTGGTTCCTCCTCACTCTGGAACAAGGTTTCCCTGACAGTAAGTTGCAGGGAGCACCTATTTCTGTTACTCCTGACAGGGATTCCACCAGTGAAGGTTCTGGTTCGTGACTGAGAAGCGTGTGCCACGAGGCCATCAGGATTCAGAGCTGCTCCTTAGCTCGATCTTCATGGGTTGTTTCTAGTCGAGCTGCGGTCTAAGCATCCTGTCGTAGTTTTACACTTGTACCTTTTCTAGCACAACATTCGGATAAGGAAGGATTTAAGTTGTCAGCGTGGGTTCGACTGTGGATGTGTCAGTCTCTGCCGCAGAAGTGTCACAAACCCTGTCGTGCTGTGCAGCGTGACTGGTCTTTGCCCCTGCGCCGTGGCTGATGGCTCTGGTAGGACACTGTCCGTCTGCATGCTCGCTTGGCACCTCTAGCAATAGCTGTGCTGATGAACGTTCCTGTAATGGCCTGAGTGGTAACAAAAATTGTATTTGACACCCTTAAAAAAAAAAAAGAAAGGCTTGGTTGGGAGTTGAGGATGTTCCATGTTGTGTAGCTGGTGTGAGAGGAGGTGGTTCCCTCCATCTCGATCACCCTCTTGCAGTCCTGGTCTGCTCTATTTGCAGGGCTGGGTTTTTCACCACGAGCCTAAGTTGTCGCTCCTCCTCACCACACACATGTACTGTGCAGTTTGTAGAAGTCAGCCGAGTACCTGCAGCAGACGAGCTGGTCATTGGGAGAGCAAGGTCTCTACCAAGGAATTCAGGACGGCAACGACTGCTGTGGAGATGTAAGAACACGCGGCCGTGTAAACGGCCTTTGGAGGTGATGACTTGTGGAGGTGTGCAGTAGCCTTGCGCTGTACGTACAGCCTTGAGCGTAGTCCTGGGACGGGTGGAGGTGCAGGAATGCAGAGTCCCCTTCGGACAGGGATTGGAAGGTGTCTGCCGCAGCCTGCTCAGCCTTGATGTTGTCTTCCTGGAGAAGGCAGAGCTTCAACCAGCCCTTCAGAACCCGGGCCAAAGGAGCGTCTGATGTGGTGAGGGGTTGAAAGGCGTGTACATGTGTTTTGTCAGTCAGAAACTGTGCTCTGGTTTTCTCTCTCTTGTGTTGTGATTCGCTGAGTCCTTCTGGTATTAAAAAAAAAAAAAATAAAAAAAAAATCCTATTTTTCATCCAACATGAGGTTGAACAGGCTACAAATGACTGTGCTCTGTGGCTCTGCGAAGGCAAATGTCCTGTCACACGCTTCAGTAGGGAGCAGTTTGTGACCTGTGTCATCAATTAGCAATGAAATAGTTCTCATCTTGGGCTAGCAGCAAGATTTGCTTTTAAATATTTTAGGTTCTTGGTTCCAGCTGCTCAGCCGGCCTTCACGGGGCCTGATTGACTGCAATATACAGGACGAGAATGGTGTTGCTCCAAGTCGTTTCCTCAACAATATATACGTCTCAACATTGAAATATTTTCCCATTAAATTCATTTGCTTTTGGAATCAGCAGCAGTCCTACATCATCTTGTCATGCATACATTATTAATTGCAATCCATTTTTAATTGAATGAACAATTACGCTAGGAGCGAGGGAGGAAGGCTGCCTGGCAGCATCCTCGCTCTTTCCTTGCCTAGATAACCTCCAGCAGTCAGAGAGGTTACGTTTAAAACCCGCTCTTGCTTGGCATTTTTAGCTCTTTAAATGGAGTGATGTTGAAACTCAGAGAAACTATCAAAGGGGGAGTGACTCTTGGCAGAGGTGACCCGAGTTGGGTCGTCTTGGAGGGGTCGACAGGAGTTTGTGGAGAGGGTTGCCAAGCAGGAGCTCTTGTAGCAGCTTCCCCAAGTTTATTTAGCTGGTAGAAAGCTGAATCACTGTGTAAATCTAATTATCATTCTTGTGAGCTGTAGCAATCTGGAAGTTAAGTTGATCATGAGCTCAACTGTGTCGTGAAGAAGCTTTCCCGAGTTGTTGTTAATTTTGATTCTGCGCTACCCTCTGTTACCCCAAGGATTAAGAGATAAAATGTTTCCAAGCCCATTGCTAATTTAACAGCAAATTGGAGCCTGCAGTTAGTGATATCATTCTGCTCTGCTCTCTTAATTAAAAAAAAAAAAACCCAAACCACAATTTGGGTCAAAATTTTAATTTTGTTTTGCTATTATTGTGTTAATTTAAGCCCTAAATAAGGATAAAATGTAACTAACTGGGGACCAGATCTTGTCTGCGTTAGAAAAATGAGTCTTTACTGTCAAAAGTAATGCGGTAGTGGATATGCTCAACTTAAATCCATCTTCTTTGTAAATACCTCTTTTGGAGCTCTACAGTAAATAATTTGCTTAATTTTTTCCCTGCAGCTACTTCTACTCTGCTGTTCAACACAATAGTAGACCTTAAGCTACCACAGATGCAGCATGGACAGGTTCTGTAGAGTTTTTATGCTTTATCACTTGGTAAAATGACAGCTTTGGGTTTGCTTCGTGTTTGTTGCAGTTTTGGTCAGCTCGGGTTGAACACGGATCACTTGGACTAGCAGCTGCCGGGTTGGGGTTTAGCTTTGACCTCTTCAGTAGCGGGTTATCCTCTCCCTGTGGTTACCTTCGGGTGCTGCGCGGGATTTTGTGGTACTCCAGTTGGGTGGTGAATTTCCACAGGTCTTCTCACGTTGCGTTTTCATTGATGTCGGTGCTTTGGGGTCCTGGACCACCGCAGAGTTCTGCTCCTGACTCTGTCCCCATCACCTTCTGCAAACACCTTCACTTCTGCAGTGCGCTGCTATTTTCTCCTGTTGTGAATCACAGAATCATAGAACGGTTTGGATTGGAAGGGACCTTAAAGATCATCTCATTCCAACCCCCTGCCGTGGCAGGGACATCTCCCACTAGACCAGGTTGCTCCAGGTCCCATCCAACCTGACCCTGAACACCTCCAGGAATGGAGCATCCACAGCCCCCCTGGGCAACCTGTGCCAGGGTCTCACCACCCTCAGAGTGAAGAACTTCTTCCTTACATTTAATCTAAATCTCCCCTCTTCCAGTTTGAAGCCATCACCTTTTGTCCTGTCACTACCAGCCCTCGTCCAACCCCAGCTTTTTTGTAGGCCCCCTTCAGATACGTCCACTCAAGTCAGAGAGGTCAAAACCCCAAGTTGAGGGATATAGTCCCTGAGATGAACCCATCCAGTGTCCTTTGGTCCCTGCCAGAGGTTGGGATGATTGAGGGGGAAGGAGAAGTGTTGTAACAATCGCTGAAGCCCAGCAGCTCCTGATGCCAAGTCAGAATAGGTTTGTTTCTTTCCAACATGGGCGTGTTGTTTCCTATCCAGTTCTTCTATCTTTAGCCTGTCCCATTCCTGCATGTCTGTTTTGGTGAAACAAAGGAAAATTAACACTGGGAGAAAGGGATTTAGAAGCAATCATTAGGCTTTCTAGGCACGGAACGGGTAGAACCTGTTTGACTTTGCTCACTCTTTGCCAAGCTTGTGTCTTCTCCTCCCCTGTAACTGAACGAGTGCTTGGCCTGACACCGTCGTTATGTCTCGTCTAATTAACGGGGTTGTTGCCACTCAGTTATACAGCATTTAACAACGTTTCCATGGGCTGCGTCCGGACAGTATCTGATATTGTTAGTTACAAATTACAGCTGAGCTAGAACTTCAGCAAAGAGCAGCTGTTATAATAATAATAATAATAATAATAATAATAATGATGATGATGATGATGATGCAGAAAACTTGGACTGTGTCACCGAAATAAGAATAACTCCACATTTTTATACCAGTACAGAAAGATTAAAATGGCTTGATCAAGGTCATGCTGCAAGCTCCTGGCAAAGCCAGGACTAAAAGGCAGTCAGCCATCGTCCAAGCTTTGCTCTTTATTTGCTAGACCTCACTGCCTCTTAGGGGAATCTCCCCGTCCAGGCGCTGCAGTGGTGGTCTGCTGAAAGATCTCAGCCTTGCAGTGGGATTTCCAAGTTGGGTAATATGCTTATTTTCTCTCGAGCGTGTAAACTAGAAAAGATAATGCCGGTTTTTACACCGCTCCTTTTAAAACTGGCTGTGTAAGCACCAAAATGAATCAAGCCTTACGAGTCTGCCCTGGGAAGGCAGCCCCTGTCACCCTGCTCTCCAAAAGGAACCAGAACTGCAAACAGATGAACGTGATCTATCCAAGGTTACGCACTGGGCAGAACTGGGGACGGACTCCAGCTCTTCTGACCCTTACTGGTCACTTGCATCAGACTTGCTGAAGTTTTATTTGGGGATGGGCACATGCAGAGCAGGAAGAACATCCCTGCGTGGATCCCAGGGGCAGGACAAAGAGATTCCTTTACCTCCCTCTCCTCCTCCAGCTGGGAAAGGGTTACAGCCGGAATGCCTGTGACAGCCCCAGGAGAACCAAGCGCTGCTGGGGAGGGAAGGCAGAATGGGAGCCCAGAATCACCAGCTGGTTTGTGCTCCTCATTTCTATCTACCTTTCTGGGGGGGTCGAAATCCGGCGTTTCAGAGCACGTCGGCACGGCGGGCGTTGGAGTCAGGCTGCGGTCGGAAGCAGATGGCGTTAAGGTACCGTGGCGTTAAATAGGAGCCTGGGTGGGGTGGGAAGGCTGGAGAAGAGGGGGGACAACCTCCGTCCTCCCTTGCTCCCCTCCGGCAGCCTCCAGCCAAGCTGCTCCTGCGGAGAGGGAGTGTGAGTATGAGTGTGAGCGTGAGTGTGCCTGGGAGTGCGTGTGAGCAACATGGAGGGAGGGACCGGAGCTGCTGCTGCCGCCGCCTTTTCCAGCATCTACACGGCAGCTTTCGCTGCGGGAGCGAGCGGAGCAGCGAGCACTCTGGATGGATCGGAAAGGTCAGTGCTATCAATAAATCACCCGCAGATGAATGCTCCTCCGAGGTGCTTTCTTCCTTATTTATTTATTTTTTTTTCCCCCCCTTTTTTAACCTTGCTTTCTCGTAACCAGAGCGTTAAACCGATACCGTGTCTCCGAGGGTTGCGATTGCTTCACAATTGCTCGTAGCCAGCGACGTCAAATAAAAATGTAGAGCATGATTTTAAAAAAGGCAAGCGTGTCATTTCCACGTAGCGAATGCAACTTCATTTTAATTGTTAGCGTGTTTTTAAGCGCGTGTGTGTGTGTGTGACTGTCTCTTAAGTGGCTGAGCATTTGAATGGAGAGAGGTTAATTGCCTGCTTCAATCAGATGCCACTATGTAGGCTACGCTAGCATGGAGAAAGCAAAGCATGGGTTTGCATCCTGTTCTTCATGTGACAGGGCTCCTCGAGGCATTTTCGGGTACAGTGCGTGGAATGCGGCCATTAGCATGACCGAAACTTGCATTTTTTTTAATCAGAAATGTAATACACCCTGTGCAGAGCAGAGCACATACTTTGGCTGTGTGAAAACAGCAGCAGTCACAAGGGTTCTGTGCTGAGCGTATTATTTTTTTTTTTCCCTTTTCTAATGGATAACTAAGTGCTGTTGATACGATGTGGGTTTCGCGGCGATAGTTCTGGAGGGCCAGGTTATCGTGTAGTTAAAATTCTTGTGGAATGAGGCAGCACAATTATCTTCACGGCAAATTGTCTCCTTCACCCTCGGCTTGGATTGGTGCGGATGGTGAGAGGGAAGAAGCCGAGTGCTGGTTCAGTTCCGCTGGGATTTTTCTACTTCAGGGCTGAGAAAGCATTAATATTTACTGGTGAAAAAAGAGAGAGAGTTGAGGAACCAATATAATGTAAAATTTGTCATCCTGCGCATGCTGCTCCCACCTGGTTTGCAGATCAAGGCTGTTTCTACCAAACTCAGGGTTATTTCTGAAGGTAGCTGCTGGAAGCTGGAGACGCGGGTTCTTATTTCACTGTGTGATATGTTATCAACGGAGTCTTGATAATTTATGCTAACTCCACCTACTTCAGCTTGCTCTGCCACAAACCGAAGGAGAGCAGCTCCTGCCAGCACTGCAAAATCTCCCTGAATTTGTCTATTTTCTTTATTTCTTAAGTATTTCTCCTCAGGAAAGCTGCTGCTGAGTATCTTCTCGTTTGTACTGCGCAGCGACTCGGGTGCTCTGAGGAAGCTGGGTCAGTCATTTTGGTTCCCCTTACTTAGAAACAAAACTATTTAAAAATTAAATACGTCTAGTCTGCTAATGCCAAAGCTTTTACACTCCCCAACTTCCTTTGTGGCGGAAAAAGCACAACGTGCAATATGCTGTCCCCTGTGTACAGACACACACGTTCCGTAGAGGATTCGGCAGAGGAGCACCACAGGATTTGTGTTTGGGGTGAATCCCTTTGGGAACGTGTGGAGCTCTCGGACGTTGGTGAGTAGCGAGGGATACCAGCTCCGTGGCTAAAACCAGGTGGAGTTCAGCAGTGTTTGGATGTGCAGCTTTCTTCCAAACGGGTCCTGGGCTTCAGGGAAGTCTGCAGATGGAATGTGGTTTGGTTCTGGCAGTGCCAGCCAGAGCAGAGCATGAGAGAACTTTGTATTAGCTCCGAAGGGGAGACCTCTTATATTCCCTCAGCGTCCTGCTTTTCAGCATAGAGATAAAAATCTGTATTGTTGCATTTAATGGGATTATAGAAGTATTTTGAAGTTCCTCTCCCGGTCCAGCGCTCCTGATACTCGGAGCGGGGGATGTTTTCTGATTATTGATCTTGGCAGAGTGAACGGTGCCCATGCAGATTTTCTTCAAGGGGAAAAAAACCACCTAATCATTTTTTGAATGGGAACATCTAAGGGTTGCAGAACCCTTGTCCTACCTATAGCAGTAGCTTTTTGGCTGGAAGGGGAAGAGGGACAGAAAAGAGCAAGTCTCTGAGCTTGGGGAAGAGCCGTCGTTCCGAGGGACAGCACAACCAAAGCCATCGCTCCGATCGCTGCGTGCCCTCTAGCTCCCCTTGCACAGCTTCCAGCTCCAGGATCCCCCCAGGATGCTCTTCCTGGGAAAAATCCTTTCGCCGTGTCTTACAGGAGAGGACAATTTTATCAGAGCATCAGTGAGCACATCATTTGCCCCCCCAGTTCTTTTTGTAACAGCCAGCCTATCAACTAGTGTGACATATCTCAGTATTTATATCAACAGTTTAAAACATTTAATCCCCCTTTGCCAGGCGTTTTGGTTTAATCTTTTAAAACTGTTTCTTCTCATCATTTGATACTTTCTGAAAACTTCAGGCCCTGGTATCACGCAGAATGAGTCAATATTCTGCTCCTGAGAGTGGTCAGTAAATCCCTATTTTCACTGATAGTCCGATGTCATAAAAAGGAGTTTTCTTCCCAGCTTCCATTCAGTCATCAGCCTGGAGAAAAGGGAGGAGGGAAAAAAACATACATTAAGTGGTGGAAAGGAGAAATAAGGTGACTTTGAAATGGTGGATGTGATGGACAGAAAGCAGAACTGGGACAGGGTCAGAGCTCTCCAGTCAGGAGGTTAACAACCGGAGCGGGCAGCTCTTCAGCTGTTGAGTCACAACAGGGTGGGTTTCAATGCGCAGTCATGGAAGAGGAAGCAGAAAGGGCAGATGTCCACCTTGTGTGTGTTCCTCTGAATTTACTGCGTAGTGGAGGCAGTAGCAGGAGGCAGGGCCAGGGCTGAGACCATCTCCCGGGTTTCATTCAGCTTCTTAGCATGGCAACATAGGGTTATTACCTCGCTGTTTGTCCTTCTTACATGTTTATTTGTTGAAGGTGCTTTGTGTGTACTGTTTCTGGAGGGAGGGGAAATGTTTGCAAACACGTTTGAAGTGTATATCCAGGAAGCAGATGAAAACGTGTGAACCTCAGCACTTAATGTGCGCTTCACACTCACACCCGCCACTTTGTGCTGGGACCAGAGCGTGATGTGGAGTGGGGATGGTGGGACGAAAAGGGGGAGGAACGTGAACTTTGAAGCACCATTTATATTCTAGTTTCTCTTCCATCCTGTGTTCATTCCTTCTGAAGCTGTGAATGTGAGGTTTGTTATCCTGGCACCTCTGGAGACACCTCAGAGGTGATGTAAAACCTGCTTTCTCTGTCAGCTGCCGCCTCTTACGCAATCCCCAATCTGGGTTTTTTCCTTCTTTGGGTAAAACATTAAAGCACAACATGTGTTAGAAGATCCATGAGAATTTTCTTTCAAGGCTTCTAGCAAAGTGTCTGGCCCAAGGTGCTTTGTGGTGGCTGATGACTCCACAGTCACCTACGACCAGAGGTGATGGTCGTAGTTGGCAGCAGTGTTTGACCGAGCCAAGTGTCACCTCTGTTCCTGCACTGGGAACACTGAATGTGTTGGATCCTCTGTTAGATGAGCAACATGGCCTCCAGTTGAATTTCTAAAGGGTTTCTGGGCCTTGCATTCCCTTTCAGTGAGCTCCATGGCTGAATAAACTCGTGAAGCATCCTGAAGATGACAGTGCATTACCGCGTGTTACATATTTACAGTTACTCCTGGTTCATTTTGAAGCTCCTCGGAGCGGCTGAAGTCGCTGGTTGATCAAACTCAGGGAAGGACTTTTAACCTGACACTTCTCATAACATTAAAGGCTGGAAAGCCCTCGTTCTGTTTGCACGGCAAGAGTTTAATGCAGCTCTTTGTCTTTTAATTCAGACAGTTCAAGCTGGGGGCAATCTCAGCGGGGCGATCTCGAGCATCCTACAGCTCCTGCTGAAAGATGATGGTGTCCTGGTGGGATGTAACGTTGTGTTGTCGTGGTCTAGTGGGAGGTGGCCCTGCCCATGGCAGGGGGTTGCAAGTAGGTGATCTCTGAGATCCCTTCCAACCCAAACCATGACTCTCTGATGACTCTCCTCTCGAGCCCAGTCTCTGGGTGCAGGTCGCTCTTGCAAACCAAACGTGGCACGCCGATGAACTCCGGCAGTACGTGGTTCCTTCTTTTCGTTAGGCATTATACAGCAATTTTCCTCTCTGCAGGGCTATTCAATAGTCGGGGATTTCTCAACGCTTTTTCCCCAGGGTTTATAAATTAATGCTCCAGACCTTGTTCAGGGTTGGAATGTAGCAGATGAGATTTCAGCCCTTGAGGGA
The DNA here is from genome assembly GCA_013400335.1 of Eurystomus gularis. Classification (NCBI taxonomy): domain Eukaryota; kingdom Metazoa; phylum Chordata; class Aves; order Coraciiformes; family Coraciidae; genus Eurystomus; species Eurystomus gularis. The sequence continues at coordinate 419,314 of VZZY01005649.1, forward strand.
GTGTTTTAACCATGCAAACAGGCTTGAATTTCTGGCCACACTTCTTCATTTGTGTATTTCAGGAGGTTTTGTCCTCCTGAAAAAAGCAGCAAGATATTACACAAAGTTGTTTTTTTTTCTGGGAATACTGAATTTTCAAGCCTTTTCAGTCTGTTCTTTGTACGTTCTCTCTTTACTGATAATTTAATGGAATAGCTTGACTGACTGCTCAAGATAAATGTGACTTGTAAACAGACACCGTGTCTGTGCGGCTTGTTCAGTGTCACTGTGCTGAGGAGTGTGACAGTCCTGGATCAATGCACGTCACACCTCTTAAACTATTTCTATAAAATAACCAATTATTTTAATTGCGTATGCCTCCAGATACTGTGTGAAAATCTCTGGGTTTGTGTAAATAAAGATGTGCTGGGAGAAAAAATTTGAGGACCTTATCACTGCATACCATGAAATCAAGCACCGAGAGGGGTAAATAAAACCAGCACTAAGTTACTTATTGATTTTTTTTTTTAGTGGTTTCTGAGAACCTGTGATTTGGAGTGATGGGAAGAGGGGCCACAACATTATTTCCCTATATTCCATTAGCGATAGACTAGAACTTTGTATGGCATCAAACACACAGCAAGCCCCTTGCTACACATGAGATAAGAGCGAGTTTGGAGCTCAGGCACGTGCCCTAATGTCCGTGTATGAAATGTAGCCATTCTCCTTTGAAAACAATGCTCTCTGAAAACATCCCTGCTCTTCAAAACTACCTCAACGTGCTTTTGCGTAAGCCAAATCTACTTTGGAGCCAACTCTTGGTAGCATTAGTCCAGGGGAACATGCAAGGGGTAGGAGCAGGTCTGAAGAGTATTCCGAAGTTAAGTTGATCTCGTTTGGTGTGTGAGAAGAAAAAGCAGGCTCGAGGGAGTGCTTGCCGAGCCCCAAACAAGGCCTGGGTTGCGAAAAAATAGACCAAGAAGAGGAAATTACAGTGATGTCTTAATTTTGCCCCGTTTCATCTTGTGCGTGGTGTCGACAGCTTCCCTTTAAACAGGGACTTTCCCAGCTTCTTCCACTGCCAAGGGAGCTGCTGCGGACACACATGCAAACAGTTTGATTTTCATAGACTAAAACCCTCTGTCCCCTATTAACGGTGGAGGAAAACAAGGCTGATGTAAGATAGCAATTCCAGAAGATGGTTCTTCTCAAATCCTACTGTTTGTGGTTGCAGAGAGCCCTTAAATTCATGCCCCGAAGGTTAACTGAAGCGGCGTTGACTTTCTTCGACTACAACCTAATTTGTTTAATGCTGCCACGGTTGCTCATAGCTTTTCGCGGGAGCAATATAATGAGATTAACAAGCCTCTGATCGCTTCCATATCTGATTCTTAAATCCCCACGGGAAGCTGGGAGAGTGTCAGAGCTCCCTTGCTGTCCTACGGGGACCGTGCTGGCAGAGCCAAGAGTTGGTCTTTGTGTAAGATGTTGGCGATTTGCTTTCTGAGCTGGTGGGAGTCGCTGAGCTTCAGTCTGCAGCCGTGGAGAGAAGAGCTGCTGAGGCTTCCAGCCCAGTTCATTACTGGGAAGAAAAAACAAACACCCTCCTCCTTCCCTGCCACGATACTCTGAAGAGGGAAGCAAGTTTCATAGGGAGATAATTACGCTACTGGAAGAACTGCAGTGGCAGCACTAGTGGAGTCCTGGTTAGGGCTCTGTGCACCTCCCTGCCTTACAGCCCCTCCTGGTTTAAGGTGCATCTCTGATTTTTAATTCGTTTCCCCCAGTTTCCCCGTGGTGTGTGTCCAGCTGACCAAAACTGGCCTGTCTCTGGTTCCTGAGCAGCAGTAAGCTTGGTGGAGACGCTGCTTCTTGGCTCGTGTGTAGGGCTGATTACTTGTAGGAGTAAAACCTCTTTTCTCCGCGCTTCGACGTATGTTACAAATGCTGGAGACACCCGAAATCACACAAACCCCTTTTCTCCAGCAAATGTCTCCTCTTTTGAATACATTCTCCCTTCCAAGGGCTTGACCACACATGGAACTTCTCAGGAGCAGCTGCTCACAAATAATTCCAGATGCAGACAGCCCTGAATGCAGCGCTGTGTTCTGTGCGGGGCCTGTTGATGCTGACCTTTTCCAATCCCCTTTATTGCTTTTTAAGCTCAGGATTACCTCTTTGCCGATTTAACGTATAATTTCTAGATACTTTAAAATCTCAAAATTCACACACAAAAACCAAAACTGCTTTTATTCATTGCTCTGTTCTTGGTGTTGGTGAGGGGAAGGTGCTTTGCTGCTATTGTGACCGTCCCCTAACAAGAGCTGTGGAGACGTTGGGTGCACAGAAGTCTTTGCTTTGGTGCTTAGGAGCTTCAGCACAGAACTTTAGCTCCCTGGGAGCTGGTTACTCAACTACGTGCTCAAATCAGAAATGCTAGTGTGATACGGCAAGGGAAAATCTGAACTTGACTTGCACAAGACTTGGTGAAGATAAAGATTTTCCTTTGAGGAATATTGAATTCAATTCCTTGATTATGATTTTCCTTATTTCTCCTTTCTTGGTGGGGAAATGTCGGAGCAAAGGTAATTCTAACTCCTCTAAATTATTTTCAGATGATTCAACGTGCAGTCATTGAGCAATGGAATGTGGACTTGACCACGTTTCCACAGAGGAGAGCCAGGAAAGCCACCAGAAAGAGTAGGGCTGGAATTGCTTGAACCTTCTTGGCTGCTCGCTGTGCAAGGAAGCGGGTGTGTAGCTACGCCAGCTGGAAAGCAGCTGCTCCTTGGATCTGGCACCTAATGTTGAGTCCTGTCAAAGTACATAATGTTGGAGAATCCTGATGGGTTTGTTTGCTGACAGGAAAGTATCAGTGAGGACTTGACTTGCCAGGGTGGAGGGAAGCGCTGTCGTGTCTCTGGCTGCCAGCCTTTCAAACTTTGCTGCTTTGAAGGTGAAATTTGTGTGGGTTCAAAAAGCCAGGATGGGTTAATCTAGGCTAAAAAAAAAGAGAGGAAAGTACTCCTGTAGACGGCTGGTGGTTCCCCAGATGATGGGTGGCTCTACTCCCGTTGAAGCCTGTGCTCCATCAGCACTCTGCAGCTCTCCCAAATGACTCATACTGTCTGGAGGAGAAGCTGATAATGCTTGAGGATTTCGCTATGTGCTATTATTATTTACATAATAATCTATTTTCTTTTTTTCTTCTTCGCTACTGCTTTACTGGCAGATCTGACTTGGTTTTGTTTGTCTGGTGCGGTGTTTGGTGTCCCGATGCAGCAGGCTGAGGTTTTATAAGTTTGTGGTTGAGTTTGAGGTTTGTTTGGTTGGAACATCCACTGTCAGATGTAGAGGGGTTGAAGTTCTGCTCCGTCAGTGTTGTATCTTTTGCCTCATGATGGCCTCGTATGTGACACGCTTCCTTTTTATGAGTGAGAGAAAAGTACCGTACGGTCCAGTGCTGACTCACTCCTGTGCTTGAACAGAGCGAGCAGAACACTTCATTTTGAGAGATCGGGATAAAATGACCAAGGATTTCTCCAAAATTGCTCCATCTTCTGAATTCTAGCCTCTCTTCCAGCCATTCATCTCTTCTACTATATGATAACACCTTATCCCAGTGCTGCCCTGTGCTGCTTTTTGCCCAAGATGGTGGGTTTTGCTGTTCGTTTTCTTACAGAAATCCCTACTGAATTCATCACCTCAGAGACCAAAAGACTCACTTTAAAGAAATGCTGATCTACTAAGAGCAGCTTTTCATCTTGAGTATGACCGACCCCTCAAGCATTTAAAAAACAGCGGTGAAACTGCTGAAAAATCACAAGATTTACTTTAAAAATTAGGCCTTTTAAAGTGCACTTTGCTTATTACTATTACTGTTTTTCAGTTTGCCTTCCAGTTTGAGTTTTTAAGTGCGAGATGGGTCACGTCGTTCACCTTCCCTCTGCAAGATGATTTAATAATTATAGCGAAAGCTGGGAATGTTTCTTCACTGTTTGGGACTGGAAATACAAAATTGAAATTCAATATGTATTTGAAAATGCGAAATGCTGCGAGACTTGCAGGGGATTATTTTGTGCTCTGGCAGCTTCTCCTGCCAGAGAGAAAAATATATACAAAATATACACAGGAGGTGTAACTACTTAATTAACTTCGTCTTCCTGTCTCTCTGGGTAAAAGTGGAGTTTCAGGTGCTGGAAGAGGCACGCGGGTGATGCTGTCTGCCTTGTGGGGTTGTTCGTTGTCTCCTACAGGGACGTGACAGCAATGAGTGTGTGTATTTTAAAATTACTTTTGTCTCTCGTGCTGCAGTACCCTGATATATCGCCTTGACTTCGGAGTATGTGATGTGCTTCAGAGAATCCTGGAATGGTTTGGGTTGGAAGGGACCTTAAAGGTCATCTGGTTCTAAGCCAGGGACAGGGACACCTCCCACTAGACCAGGTTCCTCCAAGCCCCGTCCAACCTGGCCTTGAACACCTCCAGGGATGGAGCATCCACAGCTTCCCTGGGCAACCTGTTTCGCCATCCTCATAGTGAAGATCTTCTTCCTTACATCTAATCTAAATCTCTCTTCTAGTTTGAAGCCATTATCCCTTGTCCTATCACTACAAGCTCTTGTAAAAAGTCCCTCCCCAGCTTTCTTGTAGCCCCCTTCAGATACTGGAAGGCCACCAGAAGGTCTCTTTGGAGCCTTCTCTTCTCCAGGCTGAACAAGCCCACCTCTCAGCCTGGCCTCCCAGCAGAGGGCTTCCAGCCCTCAGATCATCTCTGTGGCCCATTTCCTGGACTCCAACTCCACAGCACAAGGTGTTGACCTGCTGCAGCAGCCCTTGCAAATGAGATTTCTGTCTCATATCTGATTACAGCCAACAATAAATGGACACAGGATACGGCATTGGTAACGAATACCATTGAGATGTAAAAATGGTGCTGAACACCAGCTGATGCTTTTTAATTAGTACCTGGCCTCCTTTTGAATCAAGATGTGCCTCTATACAGGGAAAATTTTGACGAAATCCTCTGTGGCTGATAAAAGAACAGAAAGTAACATTTAAAAACCATTTTCTCTTGTGCATACACAGAGTTCTCTTGGTGCCTGCTAAAGAAAAAGTCTAACTGGGGAGTCTGGATGCACAGAGGTTGAAAGACTCGTAGGAAAGAACTTCAGGCTGCGCTTACTGGGAAAAAAGGACTCAGTAAAATGCGTGATGGGGCATTGCATGGAGTTTTGAGGACAGGACATCTCTGGCAGCTTACCCTGGTGTTACGTGCTAGAAAACAACCTTGTTGTTGTTTGACTGGTTGGCCTAAAAGAGGCAACCAATGTTTCGTTCTCAGGGACGTCTGCTCGTTTGGAAACACTGAGGCTTGTACCGGCTGATAGCGAGCAGTGAAACTGCAGGGTACGTGATGTTCCAGTACCCATTTTTCTAAAAGGAGTTGAAAAGTTGAAGAAAACAGGCAAGTGACTAAATAATACTGACTCAGAGCTGCCGCGTAGTCAGAGGGCCCCAGGTTAATGCACCGGATGTGACTTGCTGGAGAACAGATTTATTTAGAGCCTGTCACGTCAATGAAAGGTGAGAAGTTGCAGGAATCCTGGGCTTCTCACGGGGCTCCTTGTGCTGTGGGGAGGAGAGGAGAAAGGTACCGCTGGGGTCACGGCAGTGAAGACTCCCAGGTAGAAGATGAGTGTCATTGTCCTTCGCTCTCGGCTGATGTTCTGCTCCTTTGGGCTACCAAGTCATGCGTGGGGAGCTCCAGGCAGAGATTCCTGGCAGCGCGGTGCTCCGACAGCCGCCTCTGTTTGGGTTTTTAAAGGTGTTTTATTATCGCTCATCAGGTTATGGAAATGCTGAGCAGTAGGGAGCACAGTCGTGTGTGCGGCAAACGAGAAATACTGGTTTGGGAAATAACTTTCATCATCTTCAGCGCTGTTTGAACAGGGGAAATATTGAAGCTGAAACTGCAGGTACTTATTACTTGTTATATTCTCGCTCTCGATAATGACTTTACCTTTGCGTGTGTATTTCATAAAAATTGTGATAAAACTACCTTTGGAAAAATATTTATTTGGAACGCGAAGTCAATAGCCAATGAGTTGAATATATAGCAAATTAAGATTTGTAGAGACTAGGTGAAGGGCGCTTGCTTTTGCTGATGCCTTAAGGTATGTCTGTTCCTACTGATATCACGCCTTGTCTCTCAAACATCCTTTCAAACCTGGCCCAAACTTGATCCTTTCCCAGCTCTCCTAAAACACTCTTAAATTTAGTTAGAACAGAGAAACAGTACCCATTAATGCTGGGCATTTTCTGGTGCTAGGTACAAACAGAACAGGAAAACATGTACATCAAGGGATACCTTGTGCCTCTATCCTGAACCTCAGAACTTAATAAAAATGATAATTTTTCCACCTCTGTGGGCATCTCGAGTGTGCTAAAAGGGATTAATTGAACCCGACCAGCTCTCTGTGCGACAGCGAGTGTGTGGTGGGGTGCTGGTGGAAAATAAGACATTAAATCTGAAAGCTTTAGTTATAAAATGGGAATACAAGGTGGGATGATGCCAGTCTCCATCCAGGAGCAGAGGGTTGTTGGTTTTGCTTAACTGAGCTGCCTCCTGTAGGTTTTCCAAAATGCGGTGGGAGGAGGCATCAGGTCTGGGGGGTATCACCTGTTAATTTCCTACATGACAAATAAAGCATAGCAAACTAGGAGAGATTACTAATATAGTTGAGAAACCATTTAGGTTTTGCTTGAAAGACTTTTATAGTTAACTCAGAGGATCTTAGGAAATGCGTGGAAGCAAGTACCAAGAGTTTTCATGCAAAACGCGTTGCTAAGTCTTACGTTAAATGTAAAATTCTTTGGCTAATTACTTGGTTAATTTGATGTATTTCGGAGATAAGAACAGAGCGGCTGATTCCTCTTTTATGTTCTGTTTAACATAAAGAACAACTCGGGCAGCTACTGGAAATTAGAAGGAAATTCTTCACCCGGAGGGTGGTGAGACAGTGGCCCAGGTTGCCCAGGGAAGCTGTGGATGCTCCATCCCTGGAGGTGTTCAAGGCCAGGTTGGATGGGGCTTGGAGCAACTTGGTCTAGTGGGAGGTGTCCCTGCCATGGCAGGGGGGTTAGAACTGGTGATCTTTGAGATCCCTTCCAACCCAACCTGTTCTAGGATTCTATAAAACAAGGCAGCCAGGACTCTTGGGTTTTATTCCAGGTTTCAGTGCTGAGCTGTCTTGTGGATTATTTACACCATTTTCTAAGCAAGGCTAACAAAAATAGCCATTTTTTACTTAATTGCAAAGAGCTGTGTGGCTCAAGGATAAAAATTACTTCATGGTCTAGTGGGAGGTGTCCCAGCCATGGCAGGGGGGTTGGAACTAGATGATCTTTAAGGTCCTTTCTGACCCAAACCATTCTAGGAGAATGTGAAGCGTTCTTCCGAACTGGGAAAGAATATATTTTTTAAAAAATAGATTTTCGAACAAAGTTAGCAAAAAGCATTTCAATGAGCTTGTTTGTCTCTAGGAAGGCAAAACCTGGAGAGGAGGGCAGGAGCTCTGGCTTGGGCTGTCACATGGAATCGGGTCTCGCTCTGTGAGCTGCCCGTGAGCATCAGGCTGTGACAACGTCAGAGTGGAGGGAGAGATGCAGATAACCAAGCCATGACCCTTTGAGATGCCACCAGTCTCGGTTTTGTTGCACCGCAGTTTTCCCTGGCCTGATGGCAAGAGGAACTTTCTTTTATGAGCGAGGAGGTGATGTGAGGAGTGGGCGACAAGCTCTCCTGGACGTCGTGTTAGCTTTCCTGGACATCTCGTTAGCTCTCAGCTGCTCTGTAGTCCTGGTCCTCCACAGGAGCCACTCAGAAGTGCTGTCAGGCCGCTCGGTTCCCTGGAAGTTTTATCATATCTTACAATCCTATCCCTTTGTTCACCGTATTCTCGTCTTTCTTTGCTCTCACAGCCCTCTCTTTTTGCTGAGTTATTCATTATGCCCTAAAAAGTCTCTTTTGCAGGTGTCGGTTCTAAAACCATCGCGATTATGAGAGGAGGGGGGTAAAGAAGCTCGAGGATCACGGGTTGCTGCTGTTTTCCTGGGCGCCGAGATGAACGTGCCGGGGTTTCAACAATATCTCATTTCTTTGGGCAGGCTAATCGCCCGGGCTCTTCATTATCCTGCCTTTCTGCACAAGTGCCAGCGTAATAGAAACGCTTTCATTTTCCAGACTACCCTTCAGGTGCTTGAGACAAACGCTTTCAAAAGCCAATCCACGGTTTCTTTTAATTATTATTATTTTTTTTTTACTGTCAAACTATAAATCTGTTCATCACCTGTCCTTTTAGGTTGGCGGATTGCACCTGCAACCTTGTTTAATGTCTTAAAAATAATCAAAGAGTGCTTTCACTGGTAGGTTCTTCATCGTTAGGGCTTTATTTGTCTGTTTGTTTATTTTCCCAAGAGGGCATTTTATTACGAACAGCGTGAGTCAGGACAATTAAAGGTTGCAGTGGAATATTGCAGCTTCTGATGTGATGCAACATGAACTGAAATGAAATGTTACCTTAGTCAGACTGGAAACCCCCCCGTAACCTGTGAGACAGAAGTCTACTGGTTGTCTCATCCCAGTACCTTCAACCCCCCCAGCGTACATCGTTGTGTAGAGAGTGCTTGGTAAGGAGAAAAGTTCTTCTGTGTGTGCAAACAAGTTGGCAGCACGGAGCCAAAAAAGGTGTGTTGTCCATGGTCACATTTTATGGAGAGAAGGGTATTCTGAAGGAAAGAAGAAGTTCTTTAGGAAGAAGTTCTTCACTGTGAGGGTGGTGAAACACTGGAAGATGTTGCTCAGGGAAGTTGTGGATGCTCCATCCCTGGAGGTGTTCAAGGCCAGGTCGGATGGGGCTTGGAGCAACCTGGTCTGGTGGGAGGTGTCCCTGCCATGGCCGGGGGTTGGAACTGGGTGATCTTTGAGGTCCCTTCCAACCCAACCCATTCTAGGATTCTATAAAACAAAGCAGCCAAGACTCTTGGGTTTTATTCCAAGTTTCAGTGCTGAGCTGTCTTGTGGATTATTTACACCATTTTCTAAGCAAGGCTAACAAAAATAGCCATTTTTTACTTAATTGCAAAGAGCTGTGTGGCTCAAGGATACAAATTACTTCAGGGCAAAATTTCCTTTGATTCCTGTTGGTGTTTTGCAACAGGATTGACACGTGGATTTAGTGGCCACGTGTAATATTCAGGAGGGTCATCCTTGGTTTTTTAGCTTCCCCTCCCAACCCCTTGAGTTGGAAGAATTCTGCCCAAGGCACTGGGGAGCCGTGAATGTCGACACTGGTGTCAGGACAATGTCGTTGATGTTGTGATTCTCCTCATTAGGCCTTCCTGGGTTTAACTTTGACCCAACAGTCCAAGTTCCATCTGACTTTCTAGTTCCCCGCTTTAGCCAGCCAGTTACACAGGTACCTTCTGTTGCGTTGACATCCTCTCATCTTTTATTACCCTGATGCTTAAGAGCAGTGCTGGTGGAGCTACCGTGGAGGTTTTATACCGGTGGAACCATGCCAGGAGTGATTTTAAAGGCAGGGGAGAAGGAAGTGATAAGACGTGGTGGTTTTTAAGTGATTGAGTTTGTGAGTGAAGAATGATGGAAAGGAATTACAGTTACCTGATATATTTGTCATTCCTACTCCAGCCTTGCAAAGCACGTAAGCATCTGCTTAAATTTCCCTGAACTTCCCACACGGTCCAAGTCAGGCAGCTTGCTGGGTGCCTCAGTGTTCCTCCTGCAGCTCGGTTCCAACCTGTACAGTAACGCTTCGGTGGTAATTTAGGAGGGTTAGAGGGTTAAATGTTCTTGAAAAGCTATCTGCATAAAGGTTTGCAAAGGAGAGGACGAGCGCGAGAGTGTGTTCAGACTGAGCAGTGAAATCTGCACAGCTTGGCTTGCCTCATCCACCTGCTTGGGCTCCATTAGCTGTGTGTAACAGGTCACATCTGGTCTCACCAGCGCGGGCAGAGCTGTGGAGCCTCAACAGCCATGGGAGAGCCGTCCTGCAGAGTCATGCAAGTCAAGCAGGAGCTTAAATTTCACACTGGTTTCTCAGGAGAACAACAGGGGAGGTGCAGAAGTATCATGACATCTTTCTGTCCTGACCATGCTGGTTGGCTTGGCCGGCCAGGAGAAGCGGGTGGCTTTGCCACACTCCTGCTCCTTGCCGAGTTGGTGCTGGGCTCCCCAGGCAAGTATTTTAATTCTGCTCTGTGCTTACCTGACTTCTCTCCTGGCTTTAGCTTCTTCTTACTGTGCTCCTCACCAAGAAAATCTCTTCAGCAGGCTCCCTCAGCAGAGGTGGTGGAGAGGCAGGGGTTAAAGCCAGCTCAGTTTCCTGCTCCTCTGCTTGCTCAGGTGCAAAGGACGGTAAAGAATGCCTGGGGAGGAGACAACTTCAGTGCAGAGCTTCTGGGGTCAGGTGGAATTTCAGGCTGGAAACTCTTCTTTTGCTCCTTATTTTCCTTATTTTTTCATGGTAGCCGTCACTTCTTGCGGAGAAGACTTTCCTCTCTGCTGCTATATTTTTTCTTTTTTTTCTTTCTCTTTTTTTTTTTCTCCTGCTGAGTCATTGCACAACTCCAGAGTCATTTGTGTGGCTCGCTTCCTGGAGTCCCCAGTTGGTTTGTCACGTACCTTTCTCCTTTCCTCTTACATTTCATATAGCTGCATTCATTTCGAGCACTCGAGCACAGCGGAGCTCCTTTCAGATGGTCCCGTGGTGTCTCTCTGTGACCAGGGTGAGTGAGGCGTGTGCTGGTGTGAGGCGGAATTTGTCCCTGTGCTCACTAAGCTGTAATTCCTGTGCTAATGGTAACGTCTTACCGTTCGTTTTCCTTACGCAGAGGCAGCTGGCGAAGGCAGACCTGGTGTCTTGTAACTGAGGGGACAGAAAATCTCATTTGCTTTTGCTTTTTCATACATTCCACTGGCATCTGCTTAGGCAATTAAACACCTTTGATATTTTTCATCCTCTATAATGCATTAGAGGGGTCCTCTTTTTGTCGTTCTTTGGGTAGCTTTTCAATCTTGTCTGTGAATATGTAGATCATGGTTTTTTTCTTCTTTCTTTGTCCTCCCCGTCCTTCTACCTTTAAAATCAGGTTGGTCTTTCAGGGACTTTCTCGACCTGCCTGATGTAAAATTAAAGAGGTTGCCTAAACCCACAAAATTATGAAGCAGCGCAATTAATACATTTTGCTTTAAATGGATGAAAATTCCTCGTTGCCATTTTTTCCATTTCAAGATGTCCTTGTTCTTGGTCACAGGTCATTTCTGTAATGTTTATATTTTGTTGCTCATAGTTTGCTTTTCAAATTAATACAAAAAGTGGAGAGAAACTTGACTTCCCCCCCCCCCCC
>VZZY01005649.1:430735-455118 GCA_013400335.1 Eurystomus gularis
AGTGTTTGTATTTTAGATGCTTCCCCCCTAATTAATGAGAAATAACAATAACCAACAAAACTGTTCTTTCTCCTGAGCTCTGGCATTCCCAAAGGGTTTGGGTGATGCTGCATGATGAAGCACTGCAGCACCCTCGCTAAGATAAATGCCCAGATTCTCTTCACTCAGTGTGAAGAGACACACGTACGCACGGGGATGGGGTTTGCAAAAGCCCATGTGAGGTTTCACAGGACAGGAGGTGGCCAAAGTCCGTGGAAGTTCTCTGAGGAGCATGTGGAGATCTTGCTCATGCCCTTTCTGAGGCTACGTCCCAATGCAGGTGAACTGAAATGATGCTGTGGCTGAACGAGGCATTTCCACCCCTCGTGAGTCTTTCTCTGCCTCGCTTCTTGTTTTCTCTCCCTCTTTCTTTGGAAGAGGTAATGGGGAAAGGAGAAGAGGAGGTATTGCATAAAAACTTTGTGGTCAGAGCCACGGATTGGGAAACAGCAAACTTCAGTGCTCTCCTGAGCCCATCAACTGTGTTCTCCAAGAGGGAGCCCTAATTATCTCTTGGTAAGCTGGGCTGGACTCTTGTTCTCCTGTACAGCAGGCCAGAACGTCTTGGGGCAAGGACTGGATGAGAGCAGAAGGTGTGTGTGATCCTCTACTCCACACAGGAGGGTGCTCTTCTCTGAGTCTTGATTTTTTAATTTTTTTTTTTCCCCCCGGCCCTGATATGGTGTTTGGTATTTGCATGCCTTAGGATAAAAGAGGGGAAGTTCAGATTGGATGGCCAGGGGAGGTTGAGGTCGCACATGAGGAGCAATGTCTTCCCTGAAAGGGTCGTGAAGGGCTGTCCAGGCTGGGCAGGGCAGTGGTGGAGTCCCCATCCCTGGAGGGGTTTCCAAGCTGTGGAGATGTGGTGCTGAGGGACATGGGTTAGTGGTGCCCTGGCAGTGCTGAGCTTATGGTTGGACTTGATGATCTTGAAGGTCTCTTCCAGCTAGAATGATTCTATGATTCTAGAAGCTGTGCTACTGGGAGTGGTCTTTGTGGTTCGGAATGGTGACACTGAACCTATTTCCTACTTCAGGCCCATCCGTACTCTGAAATACTGGACAAGTTGCTTGAGCTGTCAGTCTCGTTGGGGTTTTGGAAAATAGATGGAGGTATTCTCTTGGCGTCATCTCTTGCCTGCTCGGATGTAGATATTCGTTGCGTTGACATTTTCTAGTCTCCTGGTGTATCCCAGTACAGCATTTAGCATAATTGGGGTCAGAAGGCACTAGACAACACTACTTATTATCAGAAGTCCTTATAATAGAGGTTACAGATGGTACTTCAGCGTTGTGCTCCTCTGAGTAGCCGTTAGAGTTAACATTTTTGTTTTATGATCTACCATCTCTCCTCCAAAAAGAAAAATAAATCTAAATGAGACTGAAGCATTGGCTAATTGTCCTTTATTCATCTCCGTGGCAGCAGGAGAGCTCGCAGCAGGGTTTCCATTCACAGCACACCCGTGTGCCAGCTCCAATCCTCCCACACCAGCCACGCTGTGTGGGTGTTGAAGGTAAAACCCATCGGGCAGTAGTGGTTGCAGCTGTATCCTGGAGGGAGATGAACGATCTCTTTCCTGGATGTTGATTTTTATTGATGATTCACCGGAAAAGATATTTAAATTATTCCAAAAAGGCAACGTAAATGGTTTTTTGGTTGTCAGAGCTCTCATCGCCACTGTTTGTGGCCCAAGGTAAGAATGGAACTGTGCTCTGAGCCGTTCTGACTCCTGTAGCACCTTTATCTCCTGGTCTGCATCCAGCTCTCGGGTCCTGTCTCCACTTGCCACTCTGACACCTCACTCACTGCACCGCTGCTGCTTCCATTCCCTCCCCTCATAGCAGGTGGGTGGCCTGGGCAGATCTGTCCTGCTTAGAGCTTTTCTTTCCCAGGATCGTGGTAGCCTCAGGATGACCTGTTTGGTGTCACACGCGTCTCTCTGCTGTCGAGAAATAATTGCAGGATGGCTTTGCGCGTGTTATGCCCGTATGACCCCCCCCACCTTCTTAGACCCATCCCTGATGACTTCCTGTCGTTAGAGGCTTTCATTTAATGCCATTTAGCTGGTCAGTAGGAGTAATAACAGTGACAAGTGTTAGCAGTGATCGGAGGGGCCGAGCAGCCTCCTATTTGCTGTTGATACTGTTGAAATGGAGAGATCGTAGCGCGGGTAGAGGGATGATGTTGTAAATACGATGTGAGGACCACCAGTCATTTAAGAGTAGTTATTTCATAGAATCATCGAGTGGTTTGGGTTGGAAGGGACCTCAAAGATCACACAGTTCCAACCCCCTGCCAGGGCAGGGACACCTCCTACTAGACCAGGTTGCTCCAAGCCCCATCCAGCCTGGCCTTGAACGCCTCCAGGGATGGAGCATCCACAGCTTCCCTGGGCAACCTGTGCCAGGGTCTCACCACCCTCTGAGTGAAGAACTTCTTCCTTACATTTCATCTAAATCTCCCCTCTTCCAGTTTGAAGGCATCACCCCTCATCCCATCACTACAAGCCCTTGTAAAAAGTCCCCCCCCAGCTTTCTGGTAGGCCCCCTAGAAGAAGCTATTATTGAAGTCAGAATAGCTGCTGCTACTCTCTACTTATTTGCTTATGCTTATCTTTTATTCAGCTAATCAGGATCTGATGTCCCAGAGTTCATTTCCATTCGTTTCCTTGTGAGTATTCACTAGCAAATCCACTTTAGATGGTTTTCCCTCTGATTTCTTGCCCTTGCTTCAACCACGCCGTGCGGAACAGTCCATCCACAGCCCCTTTCACATGTTGGAGGGATGGAAAGTGCAGCTCTAATTAAGCGCCTGGCTCCATATGAATGTTTTAGTTGGAGAAAGGATTTCCCTGCTCAGCAGCTCGCTGGCTGGACAAGTTTTAAATGTTGTTTTATGTTATGAACAGTCGTCACTTAACAGCACGCGAGGCTAATTGTAACTGATGAGTTGATTGCACTTGATCGTTCCATGTGCTGAAAGCATCATTTTTCCACTGTATGCTTCTATGAGGAAAGATTAAATTTACCATGGCTTTGTGTTGGCACTGGGCTGCAAACACACAGATGAGTGTCCTTGGATCTAGGTTTAGGTCATTGTGGACCATTTTGGGGTGTACTTTGATCGCTGCTGCCTTTGGATTCGCTGTAAACAGATGGGTTTTATTACTGCTTTGCTGGGTGGTGGGGAAGGCATGAGATGTAGGGCTGCCAGAAGAAAGTGCAGTCTTAAACTAGACCAAAAATACCTAGGAGATTGTGAAGGACATGCAGGGAGCTGGTTTTGACTAAGAGCTTGGTGAGATGGTACCTGTCTTGCTGTCATTTCATAGAATCATGGAATGCTTTGGATTGGAAGGGACCTTTAAAGGTCATCTAACGACCTGCAGTGAGGGGTTCCAGCCCTCCCATCATTACGAGGGCCTCCTGTGGCCCCGCTCCACCAGGTCCATGTCTCTGCTGTGCTGAGGACTCCAGAGCTGCCCCAGCACTGCAGGGGGGTCTCCCAGAGCGCAGCAGAGGGGCAGGATCCCCTCCCTGCCCTGCTGCCCACGCTGCTGGGGATGCAGCCCAGGAGGACGTTGGCTGCTGGGCTGCGAGCGCACGGGGCCGGCTCAGCTCCAGCTCCTCACCCCCAGCACTCCCATTTGGATGAGGAAAGCAAGTGGCAGGAGTCTGAGCTCTGTTCCACCAGGGTTCGAGCCCAGATCTTTCAGGCCATGGCTATGGAGAGACACAAAGGCAGGACATTCTTCCAATGCAAGCCCACGAGGGTTTGTTGCTGGTGCCCGAGTTGAGACCCCTCAGCAGAGCGGGAAGGGCAGGAGCAGCCATCCTTGGCCATCTCTCTTCCGTGCTGAAACTTTAGAGCTGCTTTTAGCAGGTTATTAATTGTCGATGAGCAGTTAGGGCCCTTTTTCCCCGGAGGAAATTTTCTTTAATACTTTTGTATTGTTCGGAATCAAACAAAAGAAACCCAAGCCAGGGCTCAGTGGTTCTGGTTGTTCCACGATTCCCTAATTCCTTTTCTTATACTGGGCAAAAGTGATAAGAGAAACCTATTCCTGAGGAGTTTGGGTTTTTATTTTATTGACTGTCGCTATGTTCTTCTGAAAGAAAATGCCGAGCACCAACTAAAGCAATGTCTTTTATGTCTCGCCAAATAAAAGAGCAGGTTTGTTCACTGAAGTGTTGTGTGCAGAAGCGTGAGGGTTCTGTGGTTGTTTTTATAAAGCTTTTTCATAACTAAGAACATGTCTCAGAGCTTTTAAAAGCTGAATATTCCAAGAACTCATTCTTTTCATAAACTGTTCAAAGAAATTCCAGTTATGCAAAACCTGAATGCAAATTATTACGGCCCAGTTCAACAAAGCTGTTCCTTCCAGAGCGTGAGGTGCAGATCTCTGCGCTTACTTACGTGCTTTGGGATGGGTGTTACTGAGTTGAGATGTAAAACCCAACCAGGTCGGACAAGCAGCAGTAAATGAAGCTGCCAGAACTATGGCAGAAGAGCAAAATAAAAGGAAGGTGGGTCTGTTGACCCCCCAGATGCTATTTGTTGCTTTCAAAGCCTGTATCCTGGGCTGCATCCCCAGCAGCGTGGGCAGCAGGTTGGGCGAGGTGATTCTCCTCCTCCTCTGATCCACTCTTGTGAGAACCCATCTGGAGTTACTGCATCCATCTCTGGAGCCTCCAACACAAGAAGAACATGGACCTGTTGGAGTGGGGGCCAGAAGAAGCCATGAAGATGATCTGAGGGCTGGAACCACTCTGCTGGGAGGCCAGGCTGAGAGAGTTGGGCTTGTTCAGCCTGGAGACCTTCTTGTGGCCTTCCGGTACCTGAAGGAGGCCTACAAGAAAGCTGGAGAGGGACTTTTTACAGACTTGTAATGATAGGATGAAGGGTAATGGCCACAAGCTGAAACTCACTGATCTAAATGTTTAAAACCAGTCAATAAATACAACCCAGTTAGCACAGAGAAATTCAGTTTGGTT
Organism: Eurystomus gularis; assembly: GCA_013400335.1. NCBI lineage: Eukaryota > Metazoa > Chordata > Aves > Coraciiformes > Coraciidae > Eurystomus > Eurystomus gularis. The sequence goes on from VZZY01005649.1 coordinate 435,769, forward strand.
TGAGCTTGCTGATATTTTTGATACTTCATTCCAATGATTTTTTAAAATACTCTCTTATTGTAGTATACTGTTTCTCTATTAATTTTCTTTGCGCAGTGGCTTCCCAAACAATTGAAGGTTGGCTCCCCGGCTCTGAACTTCCATCAAAAGTAGCAATTACAGCTTTCAACGTTGTAGAATCAATCGCAGTGAACCATTTAGCCGTGCCAGGGTTTCATTTTGTGGGCAAGGATTAAATACAATCCATTTACCATTTGTTTATTTATGAGGTGTGCTTTACGCTGACCTTGGAGGTCTTTTCTGTCTTCTCGTCGTACGATCCTTGAGACAGGCTTCAGAAAGCTTGTTTTATATAATACAGACGGACATAATGTAATCGGCGAGGTGTTGACAAAGCTGATTTAAAACATGGGAAATTAAATCCTCTTTCAGGTCAGCACTGTCAGCCTTCGGTTCCCATCTCCGGTTTCGTTTTTCCTGGGGCTCTTGAGCTATCTCTGCTTTCCATATTGCATGATTATTTTCTTCCTTTCCACTGTATTAGTTTTAATTTCATGGACGTAGAGTTTACTTGGAAGAGTGGGTTGGAGGATGGTGTGTGCGTTTTGGGTTTTTTCCATCTCTGTCATAACATTTCCCCTTTCCCCCCTCCCCCGGTGCGTGTGCTGTAAGTTCAAGGTCAGGAATTAAGATGTATCAGTGCTACTCACTTGATTCCAGGTTCTTGCTCAAGTGTTTCTAAGCTTTGGGCCAAATCTCAGTTCTCATTTCCTAGATTTTCTGCCTTTCCTCATGGTAATAAGGGGCAGCTCATATGATGAGAAAAGTTGTCTTAATTCCGCTGTCATCTAGCGCATGGTGACATCCGCAGGTCTTTACATAATTTTTTTCTTTGTAGCGTCGTGACTTCTCACCTCCATCAAATTGTTTTTAAACTCCCTAAAGCAGAGTTTGCAAGGTATCTCTCTCGATTCGCTGTTGGTTTACCTTTCCATGCTGGGATTCACAGAATCCCAGAATCGCAGCATGGTGGGGCTTGGAAGGGACCTCTGGAGATCATCTTGTCCCACTCCCTGCTCCAGCAGCTCACCCAGAGCAGGGGGCCCAGGATCACGTCCAGGCACCTTTGGAATCTCTCCAGAGAATGAGACTCCACAACCTCTCTGGGCAGCCTGGGCCAGGCTCCGACACCCTCACACCAAACAAGTTTCTCCTCCTGCTCCCATGGAACCTCCTGGGTTCCAGTTGGTGCCCGTTACCCCTTGTCCTGTTGCTGGGCACCACTGACAAGAGTCGGGCCCCATCCTCTTGCCCCCATGGGCCCTTTAGCTCTTGAGCAGCATTGCTCAGATCCCCTCTGAGGCTTCTCTTCTCCAGCCCTACAGTCCCAGGGCTCCCAGCCTGGGATGCTGCAGTCCCCTCAGCATCTTCACAGCCTCGCTGGACTCTCTCCAGTAGTTTCTTGTCTCTCTTGACCTGGGGACCCCAGCACTGGACCCAGTACTCCAGATGTGGCCTCACCAGGGCAGAGGGGGATGATAACCTCCCTTGACCTGCTGGCCACACTCTTCATGCATCCCAGGACACTATTGGCCTCTTGGATTGAGAATTATGGGATTGAGTCCTGGAAACCTTCTACATGATTCCATCAGGACGCTGCACCCAAGCTGTTCTTCTGTGCCTTGAAGGAGTGATACGCTCAGCCTTAGTTTGAGGTCTCTGGACTGTAGCTCCCTTGTAGTGAAGTCCTGAAGCCTAAAGTAAACCCAAATCTCATTTCTCTACAGAACATCTTGTTCATTTTTGTGCTGGTGTCTCTTGGCCTCGCTACGCTGCATCGCGATCTGGTTCGATTGCTATCTGCTGTCTCGGCCGTTCTCCTCTTTCTGGAGCAGTATCTGCTAACAGCGGCCAACCGAAGAGTGCTTGTTGGAGACAAGGAAGATGAGCCGAGAGGAGGTAGCTCCCCGCACGTTGCATAAGCTTGATCCGTAGCTCCCTTCTAGTGCCCGGGTGAAGACTCTGTTATTTCAGCCTTTTGTGCAGATTATTTGAGCAGCGTAAATACCAGTTTTTCTCTCAGAGAGCGTCTGAAACTCACTGCTTTTCAGTGAAGATTTGTGTCAGCACAGGCCCTGTGTAAATTTAGCTTTTTGGGTAGAGTTTCTATCTCAGGAAACATCACTTTCTGTGGAGCTCTAAATCCTCCTGAATCGTTGGTTCTGTAGGGCAGAGCTGTGCTTCTACATCGGCCAGAAACCTCCAGGCACAACAAGAACACCCTATAAATAATAAACAAACTGATAAATCAGTTATCATCGGCTCTCCCCTCCTAAATTGAGATCAGAAGGAAAAGTCCTCTGAGGGAGAAGCAGCAAGGAGAGCCGAAGTGCCCAATGTCCCCATGGGGAAGCACAGCCACAAGATGACGCTTGGCATTTAATTTAAGAACTATACACCCAGTCCAAGAGGAGGATCTGCCAAGCAGACCGTTAACTACCTGCCGTGAGGGGCCTGACGTTCGGAATGCCTCCCGCTTCCATGCCAGCACACGGTGCCTTTCAAACCATCCTGCACCTCTGGAAGCAAGTTGTCCACACCCTCATGGCCTCCCAGGGGAGAGCTTTTAATCTGCGTGTCATCAGCATCTAGATGACATCAAAGTCCATGACTATTGTGTTATTCCTGCCCCTGTGGGCTACCAGCACGTGCCAAAGGACCTAAATAAGGGGAACAAACGTTGTAGGAATCCCACAATATCTGAGAGGTTTCTCTCCCTTCTCCTCGCCTGTTTAATTTAAGGAGCTCATTTCACAAACCCACGTTTTACTCTCTTGTGCAAACAGAAGTGTGGGAACACTTGACATTTGTGGATGTGGGACTTCTTCAGACCCACAGGGAAAGTTATTGTCTAGTGGAAGTAGTGTTTAATAGTTACAATATTATAAACCAACAGCAGCAGTGGAGTTTATGGATAGCAAGGCGAGTATGAGTTTTCTTATCCCATAAAGCACCTTTTCAAGGTACGTTTTGCCTTGCGAGGTGTTGAATAGGCTCCTTAGTGCTGGTAGAGCTTAACGCTCAACACCACAGGACCACAGAGGAGCTCAGTCAGGAGAACAGCACAGAAATGTTTTCATTCATAGAAGCATGGTTTGGGTTGGAAGGGACCTTAAAGATCATCTAGTTCCAACCCTTCTGCCGTGGCAGGGACACCTCCCACTAGAGCAGGTTGCTGATAAGCAGATACAGAAATACCATAAAAGATGGGACCAGCAAATTGGATTTGAGAACATGGAAAAGGGCATGAGATGTTGTCTTGATAGAATTGTATCAGGTACAGACGTACAAGCTCTGACTAGGAATTCATCAACTTGACCTAGCAGAGAAGTTTAAAGAAGGGGTGTGAACACGGGCTGGGCCTTTTGTGAAATGTCCTGTAAGCATTTGTTCCAGTACATTTGGTTCTCAATTTACAATGAAGAAGGATTCATTCATCTGAAGAGAGATGGCTTAATGGCCTCTGTAGAGCCAGAACTTTTATTAATATAATAGTGTCGGGTTTCATTGGTGGGCATTCCGAGCTGCTAAGCAGTCGAAGAGGTGGCGTTTGAAATAAAATTGTATTTCTGTTCTTCTGGCTCCTGTTAAATTCTGCAGTGAATTTTCCGTTGCTTACAACTCCCGTGAAATAGCCACGTGGAGGCTTTCTAGAGCAGAGCAGCTTCTTTAATTTGTTTGGCCTTTAATGTTTGCCAAATACATATGTCAATGTTTTAGGCAAGTGCTGGTGGGACTTTAGGTAATTTCCCCTCCCGTGAAAGAAAAAGAAGATAATTAGTCTTGTTACGGCTTGATGTGCGGTGAATGAGACATATGTATGCTGTGCTACTTATTTGCTCTGTAAATTAAAATAATGTCGAATATCCATAATACACATGCATATAAACACGTGTGTGTGATTATACCTGGATCTAATATTCCAAGCTGGTCTTGGGCCGAGGCCAGGAAAAAGGGCAATGTCTGGCAACAGCAGGAGTGTCTCGAGTAGCTCCTCCTCTTCCTCATCTTCCCCCTTTCTGGTCCAGCTCCTGCCCGTGTCTCAGTGCTGCTAATTCGCAAGGTTCTTTTCCTTCACCCAGATCAGGGGCAGGGAGGAACGAGCCACCAGGCTTAATATAGAAGGGACTAATATTACCTGTAGCATCTTCTGCCTTCCTCCCTCTCTGGTGTCCCGTGGCATGGAATTAAATAGTTGCTATTAAAGATTAATAAGGATTTGCAGATGGTTATCAAGTGTTTATAACCGTGTTAGAAAATCTTCAGCATCCTTTCCAATATTTTTATAGTACTGTGACAAAGGGTTTAGTTTCCATCAGCAGTCGAATATTCCGTTAAACACGTCTGGGAAACGCTCAGAGAATTGACTGTTATAAAGCTGCAGTTTTACACACGGAGCTTTTCTTATTTCCAGGAAAAGCCCAGGACACCTTCAGCAGGAAGAATGATAGACCTGCGCTGCAGGACCTCAGCAGGAAGGCTTTGGGGAGGGTTATCGGGGAGTTTTATAGACATAATGAGATTAAACAAATGATGAGTAGATTGGAGGTGCTGGGGGCTGTGACATCCCTCTGTGTCCACGCTGAGGAGAGACACCCTGGACGTGGGCCTGGTTCCCAAGGTTGTTTTAGAGCAGTGGGGATGGCAGAAGACTGTGGGTGGGTTCATTTAGAATCTTCATGCAACCGCGGTATCACCAAACACGTGGAAGTCCTGAGGAAAGCCTTACTGAGCCTTTTCTCAAAATCAGGAGGTTGATTTATCAAAAAAAATACGGATTTTTCTAGTTTATCTCCTGGATTTGAGAGGCACAGTCTGGTTTGAAAGTGGCAGGTCTGAACTTTTCCTTTCAGTTAAAATCAGTGCCGAGCTTCCTGCGGGGTGGAGCTGGGCTTGTGAGAAACAGGCCGAGTCTCCTTGCAGAGGAGAGGTGACAGAGCCTCCGCTCTGAGCTACAAATACTCAGTTTTACAGAGGTAACGTTCTTTTGAGCACACGAGTCTCCCGCCTCAGCTGGCATCGCACCTCCACCTTCTAAATCCTGGTCTTTTCACGCGGGTTTTGCTCAGAGACACGCAGCTTTCACCACGTCGGTGGATGTTTTTCCTCGCCTCGTGAGGGACGGCCAGCTTTCCATTTGCGGTGGGAATGGCACACGGAGTCATTTAGCAGCGTTAGCCTGAGGGATTATGACTTTTGGTTTTGAGGCCCGTGTTCTCTGGGATGTGTTTTTGTTTTTACTAGAGCAGAAACGTGATCACAGAGCTCGGTATAAAATTAGATGGGATGTAATTTTGTAACCCAGCCATGCTATTACTGTGAGCGTTAATTACTTCATCCTTAACCCTCACGCAGGGTACAAAGGAGAGTTAAATGCTTTGGCCCAGACACTCGTGTCGTGGAGACAAGCAGCGTGTAGGGGTTTCAGGAGTTCGGATCTTGGTCGGAGGGTTCTTAAATGCCTTTTGCCATGCTTGGTTTCATCAAACGGTCCGTAAATCAGCACGGTTAATGTTTAGAGAAACCAGCCCTGCTCCTCTGTCCGTGTGTGAGTACCGCTGGTTATCAGGGCTCACCCTAGATAAATAAATGGTCATCTATTAATGAAATAAATATCCGTGAATGAATAAAAACGGACAGGCTGAGACGCTCTTAGAAATACTTTCTAAATTTTGATTCTGAGCCTCTGCGCAGGCTTGAAATAGACTTTGTAAGGTGTTTGAAAGGTGGTTCCTTAGCTGGTGAAAAGTTTACCTTGGTAAAATGAGAGAGATTGGGGCAGAGCTGGGGTGGGCGAAGGGCTCAGCCTTCAGCTGGGATCAGTGATGGCTCGGGCCGTGGGAATTCCGGCTACGATTTGGAAGCTGCTGTCTCCGTTTTGGGCAGCACAACTAAGGAATCGGGTGCGTGTGTTTTGTCTTATGGGACTAAGGCTGTTTGCTTGGGTGATAAAAGCAATTTTGTGGAAACGGACTGAAAATGACTCCCCTGTATCTCACAGAATCACAGCCTGGGGTGGGTTGGAAGGGACCTCCAAAGGTCATCCAGTGCAAGCGCCCTGCAGTAAGATTTCTGAATTTATACAAGTGTTTATTTGTATTGTCATAGGGGCCACAGAACCGCGCACCAGAACAGCATGTGTAAGGTTACCTGGGAACTGGCACTGAGTGTCTGTCCTCTCTGTCCCCCTCTCCAGAATGATGAAGTCCTCTGTACATGCAGAAGAAGATGACTTCGTGCCAGAGCTCCAGAGAAGCATCCACCCCAGAGAGAGGCCAGACTGGGAGGAGACTCTCAGCGCGATGGTGAGGCACCCGGTTGCGTCTTCTACATGCACATTATTCTCCATTCTGAGCAATCTCCTCTGATATTCTAGTTACACACTGATTTATCTTCCCAGAGTTGCCGAGTTTCAGATGGCTTGCAGAGCACAAGACCAAAATACTTTCCTTCCCCTGGCAGTTTGTCAAGGAGAGAGAGAAGGAGCGCACATAATGCTTCTGCCCTATTAATACGTGCCCCAAAGCAGGTCTAGGAACCAATTAAAAGGGCCACAATGTCGCAACGATTTTCACTCTGCATTAACCTCTTTTTCAGCAAGACTTTGGAGCATGAAGGGAACTTCTTGTAAAAACATGCTCTTTGAAGCATGCGGCATCCTGGAAGAAAAAGGTTTTAACAAAATGCTGGTTAAAGTCTCCAGAAATAAAACCTCCGCCTGAGAGTGAACGAACCGTCGGAGGGAAGAGAGCTGCAGAAAAGCAGCTGGGGAGGGGCTGTTCTCCTGCTGGTGGAAGGCTCTGCAGCAGGGCCGTGGGCCACAGACAGCTCTGCTCCCTTGATATCTTTGTTTTCTTTTTAAATGAGCGAGTCAAGTACCTGCAGTGCCGCTTTCCTGACTCCCTCTGCATTTGCTGAGTTTGGAAGGTCAGATGTTGTTTTATTAGGAGCCAAGCTGATTTAGGTGCTTTTGGGAAGTTTTCTGACCTCGTGGAAGCTTGACCTGCCTTGTTGCAGTGCAGGAGGGTCTGCAAGGTGTATCTTGCTTCTTGTGTCAGGTTTTCTAAATTACCTTTTTAGCATAAAGAGGGAATTGGGCCTGTTAGAGCAGGGGCCAGAGGAAGCCATGAAGATGATCTGAGGGCTGGAAGCCCTCTGCTGGGAGGCCAGGCTGGGAGAGTTGGGCTTGTTCAGCCTGGAGAAGAGAAGGCTCCAGGGAGACCTTCTGGTGGCCTTCCAGCATGTGAAGGGGGCTACAAGAAAGCTGGGGAAGAACTTTTTACCAGGGCTTGTAGTGGTGGGATGAGGAGTAATGAGTTCAAACTGGAAGAAGGTAGATTTAGATTAAATGTGAGGAAGAAGTTCTTCACTGTGAGGGTGGTGAGACACTGGCACAGGTTGCCCAGGGAAGTTGTAGATGCTCCATCCCTGGAGGCGTTCAAGGCCAGGTTGGACGGGGCTTGGAGCAACCTGGTCTAGTGGGAGGTGTCCCTGCTTGACAGATTCATCTGATATTTGGGGCCGAGGGGTATTTGTCCCAGTGGATATCTGTCTGGGTCATGTGAAATAGATTTTGGATTAGCTGTTCTTTATACAACCTCAGAAAACATGTAGGTAATAGACTCCCTGCGAGCCAAGTATGTATTTTCATTTTAAACAGGGGAACAAAGAGAAAGACCGTGTTTTACTCTTCTAAAAGCATCATGAAACCCCATATGATACAATGAGAATATTTTGTTTGAAACTTTTATTTTTCAAGCCCAAAAAACCCAATCCAAAACGGACTTCACCAGTCTGCTGGTGTTTTCTACGCCTGTCGCTCTGCTCGACTCCGCTGTTAAAGGTGACGTTTTCCAGTTGTCACTTCCTCAGTCTGTTTTTCCTCCTGGTTTTTCCTTCCCTCCGCCTCGGTGGAGAGCAGCTCCCACTGGTGCTGCTGGTTTGAGAGCTCTGCCTGTTCTCATCAGCGTTACTTGGGCAGCAGCACCAGCTCCCAACCGCAGCATCTCCGAACGCCCCGGAGCCGCCTGGAAATCACTGTGTGACACCAGCCTGACTGTAACCTCAAGCTGTGTCTCAGGAATTTGAGGCTAATTCGGTCTCTCCACCCGTAACACAAGTTCGCTGGCACGTTTCATTTGTTACTGGGGTTTTTTTTTTCCAGCGTTGATTTACGGTGAAGGGAAGATTCACCTCTTCTTGCTTGATCCTTTCCCTCTTCCCATCAAGGCCGCTGGGCTCATGCGTAATGTTCCTTCTCACACCGTGCTATTAATTCACTTTGTAGAGCATGTCCTTTTGCCCAGCTCCAGCAATATAAAACCTGAGCAGTCCAGGTGGCTCTAAAAAAAGAGATTTAGAGGATGATAAAGGAGAAAATTCCCATCTGGGATGTGCTGTGCAGTGATTTGGTGGGATGAGCACAGGGCTACACGTAGAGCTACTGAACCTCTGTTTATGAAGGCTGGGATTTGTGCTTGCAGCGTGGCTTTGACCTCCTGGCCCTCTGAATATGCTGTAGATGGGTAGAAAAACCTCACTTGCTCGTGTTTACTGTGCTGAGCGCATCAAACTTCCACTTCCAGCCCCTGCCTCACGTCCAGTCAGAAGGTGACACTTAGAAGATGTCAATATTTACGGGACAGCGTTCAACGCTGTCTCTGTTCTGTTTAACCAGCGTGTCTACTAAAGCCTGAACTTTTCTTGAGCGTTTTAAGCCTGAGATTGTTTCCCTTGCTCTTCTCCCCCATGTTCAGTTTTCACAGCCCCAGCTTTACCCTTTCTCCAGGGCATCCTCCTTCCATGCTGAGCGAGTTTCTCATGGTGCCATAATACTTTTAAATTTTGGTTCGTAGCTTTTTGACCTGCAGACTTCAGGCCTCGCTGTTGTTCTGCTGCTTCAGCCTCTGAGGAAGGGAGGCTGCAGGGGCTGAAGCTGGGCATAGCCGGGGGGTTTTCTGCTGTCCCCACAGGCACGTGGAGACCCAGCTTTGGGTGCAAAGCGTTGTCACGTTAAATAAATTCCACCTTCTTCCTTCTGTGGGCAGCTCGGGAGACTCCAGCGCAGCCCCCAGCCCCGTGGTGCTCATTCATCTCCTGAACTTTGCCTCCGTACATGTTGCTGTGCTTTGGGGAAAGGCGATTTCTGTGTTCACAGTTAGATGAACATTTACGATTGGTCCCTACTCTCCCTCCCCGCCTCTTATCCACGATATACTTCAAAGTGCTTATTATTAATTTATCTGAGTGCTTTGTTTCCAGAGCTTTTCCTTAACAGGAAATAAACTAAAAGCCTTTCTAAATGCAGTGTCCTCTTATACTGTAAATATAAGGTAGGGCAGAAACTCTTATGTTTAATATTTCTGTCATTGCCAGTTTATTCTGGGCTCCTGAGTAGCTCTAGTCCTTTGTCTGGTACTACTTCTATCAGCTTCTTGACATTTATTCGTTGGACGAGTAGATGTGGCGCTTTGGGACATTGTCTAGTGGTCAGGGAGATGCTGGATGAAGGTTGGACTTGGTGATCCTAGAGGTCTTTTCCAACATCGATGATTCTGTGATTCTGCTTTAACACACTTTTAAAAACTACTTGTTTCTTGTTTGTGCTTTGTCCAAAAGACAAGTGATTTTGCATTGGAGACCTGGTTTCTTTGGGTGCTTCTGGTGGTTCTTGGAACTTCTTAGTAGTCACAAACACCCATAGATTGAGAAGCAGGCGGAGCGAGCTGCAGCCTGCAGATGGACAGACTTCACAGGAGTTAGAGAATCAGCTGCCTGAGCAGCCCTCAAGGACTCCTGCACTTTGTATTCCCCTCCCGACTCATGTTCTGTATTTTTAGAATTTGGTTGTCTTCACGGTACCGTTTTTCAGGCTCCTATTCCCGCTGCGCGGGCCGGGTAACCTTCACACGCGCCGCTTCTGCCTTTCTCTGCTCCAGTTTGGGAAATGCGGTTGGTGGCACTGACTTTGTAGAACACTTTGGAGTTCTCGGGCTGTGAAAAGCCCTATTTGAGCCAGGTGACATTGCAGCGTACGGATTTCCTAACGTTTCTCTGAGATGGGTGTGTTGCTTTAAAGGCAAGGAGTCTCTTTTCCTGGTAAGATCCTGAAGAGTGCTGGATTTCTATGTTACAATGAAGCTGTGAAAGAGAGTCTTTAAATAGTATTTCTGACAGGAGCCTACAAAGCAGCTGTCCTCAGCCTGTCATTAACGGCACCTTAATATTATTTGTACTTGATATTATGTTTACATTCTGTTATTGATCATATGACTTACTCTCAGCACCTGGTTAGGAGCTCAGTAAGTTGCAATGGTTTAAAAGCCACGTGCTAACAACCAGCAGGCTGGTGTGCCCCCGACATGCACATGCTCTACCCGCCCTGCTGCCTTCTACCATTTGTCTTCCTTTTGTGAGGACAGGGGATTAATCATAGAATTGTTTTGGTTGGAAGAGACCTTGAAGATCATGGAGTCCAACCATTCCCCCAGCACTGCCAGGGCACCACTAACCCCTGGCCCTCAGCACCACATCTCCACGGCTTGGAAACCCCTCCAGGGATGGGGACTCCACCACTGCCCTGCCCAGCCTGGCACAGCCCTTCACAGCCCTTGCCAGCAAGAAATTGTTCCTCATGTCCAACCTCAACCTGCCCTGGTGCAACTTGAGGCCATTTCCTCTTGTCCTGTTGCTTGTTCCCTGGGAGAACAGCCCAACCCCACATGGCTCCAACCTCCTGGCAGGGAGTTGTGCAGAGCCAGAAGGTCTCCCCTGAGCCTCCTTTTCTCCAGGCTCAACACCCCCAGGTCCCTCAGCTGCTCCTCACCACACTTGTGCTCTAGATCCTTCCCCAGCTTTGTTGCCCTTCTCTGGTCACACTCCAGCCCCTCAATGTCCTTCTTGTAGTGAGGGGCCCAAAACTGACCCCAGGATTCGAGGTGTAGCCCCAGTGCCCAGTCCAGGGGGACAATCCCTGCCCTGGTCCTGCTGGCCACACTAGTGCTGATCCAAGCCAGGATGCTTCTTGGCCACCTGGGCACACGCTGGCTCATCTCCAGCCACCTATCAACCAACACCCCCAGGTCCTTTTCCGCTGGGCACTTTCCAGCTGCTCTTGCCCAGCCTGGAGCGTTCAGGGGGTTGCTGTGACCCAAGGGCAGGACCTGGTCCTTGGCCTTGTTGAACCTCATCTCATTGTCCTTGGCCCATCGATCCAGCCTGGCCAGGTCCCTCTGTAGATCTTCCCTACCCTCAAGATCAAACTGAGATAAATACAAAAATCTTTATTTATACTCCCTATTGTAATTGTGCCGTCACAGAAAGTTACCACCCAAAAGGCATAACCTGAGAGGGACAGGAGATAAGGTGAATATTCTCACTCCAAAGCTAGAAAGAGGATTTCTTGTGTGTGTTACGTGTTTCTGAAAAGGTCATTTTTTCTGCAGTGTCTGTCACTTCTTTCAGCTCTGGAACCTTTGCAAATAGGAGGCCCTAAAGCTCTGGTGGGTTTATTTACCATGAGATTTTTTCTGTAGTACCCCGAGCCCGAGAATGCAGCTGATCATCCTGAACTTGCTCATGTCCTACCGTGAGTGTCTGCAGGGATTCATTCATGAGCAGATCACGGCTTGGTGTGACCAAGAGTTCTCCACCTTGAGGACATCAGCCTTTCCCCACCCTGGTGCACCTCTGAACAGTAGCTTTTGGGATCTAGAAGCATGAGTGTCCATAATGAGGTTATTGAGGTGAGAGTTGTAGTATCCGCAGGCTGCCCAGAAAGGGTGTGATGTGGGAACCTCTCAGCTACTGCTGGGAAACCATAAGAATCTTTGAATTTGGCAAATGTGGAACAGGAAGGCAGGGAGTTGGCAGTTGGTGCACATCATCCTTTCCCCCTTATGCGGGTGGAATTTTCATAGGAAAATACAAGCCTACAAATGTCTTAGGCACAGGGGTTAGACTCTGTCCTGTGAAGTCCCTGGAATAATCTTAGTTCTAATGCCAGGCGAGGTGGATTCTGAGATCTGTAGTTATTTCCAACATTCGCTACTAGATAAAGTAAAGCTCGTGAAGGTAATCAAGGCTTTTTAATGAGACCTCAATATATCACTCTGTTAAATCTGGGACATGAGTGAGGAGAAAACTATTTTAAAATGCAATTTCTAAGAGTGTGTAGAGATTAGTGCATTGTAAAGGTTTAAAGAAAGATTTCGCTCCCCTTAGTTTCTCGTTCTTTGTGCGGCGCTTGGCCCAGCGCTGACCCAGATCCTGATTATGGCTTCTGCAAGAACAAAAAAAAAAATCAGAGTATGTGGGGCTTCTTGTAAAATTATTCTTTATGTTTGTTTGGTTTTTAATTCAAAAAATATCAGGAACGTTTCTGAGTAGGTCAGTCCTGACCCAAGCTAACGTGAATACTGCCAGGAGCTGTGGTAACAGCAAGGGAGTGCTGTAAATCCACGTGCTTGGCCCTGTCAACTGTGGTGATTTCCAGAAAAGGTGGTTTACTGAAATTAACTCCCTTCAGCAGCGGAGATCTATAGATGTCATACCCTTCAACGTGTCAAAATTGACATTTGGGGGTTTTGACTCCACCTGGATTACGGCATCCAACTCTGGAGCCGCCAGTATAAGAAGGACATGGACCTCTTGGAGTGGGTCCAAAGGAGGGACATGAAGATGATGCAAGGCCTGGAACCCGTCTCCTACAAGGACAGGCTGAGACAGTTGGACTTGTTCAGCCTGGAGAAGAGAAGGCTCCGGGGAGACCTTCTGATGGCCTTTCAGTATCTGAAGGCGGCCTACAAGAAGGCTGAGGTGGGACTTTTTATGAAGGCCTGTAGGACAAGGGGTAATGGGTTCAAACTGGAAGAAGGTAGATTTAGATTAGAAATTAGAAGGAAATTCTTCATGCTGAGGGTGGTAAGGGCACAAGATGCCCAGGGAAGTTGTAGATGCTCCATCCCTGGAGGTGTCCAAGGCCAGGTTGGATGGGGCTTGGAGCAACCTGGTCTAGTGGGAGGTGTCCCTGCCATGGCAGGGGGGTTGGAACTAGATGATCTCTGAGGTCCCTTCCAACCCAAACCATTCTAGGATTCTGTGATTCCTGTGGCTTACAGCTTTTTGTATGCAAGGGAAAGTTTTAGTAGATGGGAGCTAAAATTCTGGGTTGTTTTCCAGTTGTTTTTTGAATGACTTGGACAATTCAGTGAAAATGAGTTTTAGATATTTCTTCACTTAGATGGTCCAGCAGTTGGCTCCTGGCTCTAAGTCTTAAAAAGTCATTGCATTTCTAAAGTGCTGTGGAAAATGTTACCTGCAAGTTTGGAGGTTAGCAACAGAGATAATGATGGGATAGAAATGGGATGTCAGGTGATGAGGACAGTAGAGGCGTCAAGAGGAGACACTCTTTCCATGCAACACACCAAGCAGGCATCTGCTGCAATAATATTTTGGTCAAAATACTTGGTCTGGCGTTGCACCAGTAACCTATATTTCCCTTTCAATTCACATCCCTGGTTTTCCTTGTTTGTGCTTCATGAATCAAGTGGTTTTTTCCCTCGTTAAGCTCTTGGCGAGGTGTTAGTGGTGTGCTCGGTTCCTTCTCTCCTTCTTAGAGTCCTTTTTATTTCACAGCCTAACTCCCAACACGAAGCTTGTCCCTGAGAAGCCTTGAAAACTGGGACAATCACTTAATTGGCACATTGGCTTCCATTTGGGTTTGCCAATTAAATGAGTTCAATAAAACCGGGACGGATACCGTATTTTTGGCAGTATTAATTTATAGCAATCGTTTAATTTTCATTGGTGATGCTACAGAAGCTGTGGTTTCTAGTTTCATTTACTGTCTTACAGTGGGCGCAGTCTCGCAGTACAGTGTTTATCCAGGAGTAAAAGGTGACATTTTCCCATTTTCTGTTTAAAAATCTCTGTATATGCGACATTTAGCAAAGGAGGAGTGATTTTGAATTTGCACCGAGGCGGGGTCAGTGACGTTGGCTGCTCACCATCACCACCAGTCTCAATACACCCTAGTTCTGTGGTTTGTGTAGCTATTTCAAAGTGAACCTGCTGCGACAAGGGAAATGTTTGGGCTGTGTATTTACACACCACCGGTGTTTCTTCTTGTATGGCCGTAGGAGATAACGGCAATTAAAAAGTTCTGGTGATGCTGTTGTCATTAGTCCAGGTTGTCACTGGCGTAAGTTCTGAGAGGCAGTATGGGAGGAGCTCTTGGACTGATGAAGTTTTCTTCGCTGTGACGTGTTTGTTTTTTATGTTTCTTTCAGTCGCTCTTTTTTCCTTAAATATTGACCTTGAGGACAAAAATTCCTCAGTTTTAGTTAATTTAATGAGTGCCAGAATGGATCCTTGAGAGGATGAAGATTCTCACCGTCAGTCTCTGCAGAGTTCATGTTCTTGGTGATGTGAGGAAAAGGTCACAGAATCTCAGCATGGTGGGGCTTGGAAGGGACCTCTGGAGATCATCTGGTCCAACCCCCTGCCCCAGCAGCTCACTCAGAGCAGGGGAACCAGGATTGTATCCAGGGAGGTTTGGAATCTCTCCAGAGAAGGAGACTCCACAACCTCTCTGGGCAGCCTGGGCCAGGCTCCGACACCCTCACACCAAACAAGTTTCTCCTCCTGCTCACATGGAACCTCCTGGGTTCCACTTGGTGCCCGTTGCCCCTTGTCCTGGCGCTGGGCACCACTGACAAGAGTCGGGCCCCATCCTCTTGCCCCCCATGGGCCCTTTAGCTCTTGATCAGCATTGATCAGATCCCCTCTGAGGCTTCTCTTGTGCAGCTCAGCAGCCCCAGGGCTCTCAGCCTTTCCTGGGCACAGAGATGCTCCAGTCTCCTCAGCATCTCCAGAGCCTCCACTGGACTCTCTCCAGTAGTTCCTTGTCTCTCTTGACCTGGGGAGCCCAGCACTGGACACAACACTCCAGGTCATGATTCACCTTTCCAGTTTTGCTGGCCAGTAGCATGGAAAGACCCTTCTACAGCTCTTACAGCATACACCAAATGTCCTCTTCTGACCTTCCCTGAGTGACTTCAGGTCATTTCTGGAGAACAATGTCACCTCAGGTTTGCCAGCACTTCCCTAACGCAGTTCAGAGAACTGTCTCATGGAGGCTGAGCAGGGTTTGGAGCAGTTGGTTGGGAAGGCAGATCCAAGGAATCCTGCCCAGTTACCATGACCCACAACTGGAGGCTGCTTCAGCCAGAACGTGGTGTGTGATCACAGGCCAAGCTTACCCAGATAGTGCTTGAACAACGCTGATGTACAGACGCTTTTGTTCTGTTGTTCAGAAGTTTATGGACAACTTATGGTATAAATTGCATGTTACAAGTAGACACATTCTTCACGTTACTGTGTGATTATAAGGGTTGGAAAATGAGTGTCTCATAGCCCAGTTTGGGGGCTTATGTCAGTGGAAACGGCTTTTTTTATAAACAAAGAGCTGAGTCCAGGTTGGCTTTACAGCAGGATCCCCTCCTCCCTCTGGGAAACAACCGTAGAAATAGTGCATCAAACAGTCGGGGATTTTGGGGGGCTTTTTATTTTTCGTAGCCAGCGGGGAGCTGGAATCGCAGCATTGTGCGCGATGCTCCTTCTCTTTTCTGTGCCTTTTTTTCTCGGATGTGTTCTGTAGGCTGTACAGCAGCAGGACTCTAACCCTGGCCGCCTTTCCCACGCACGCTGTGTGTGAGATTTGTCTTCTTAAAGAAAGTCCATTCCGCAGCCAGCCTGCCGTTCTGCGGGCTCCGTCCCGTCCCGCTCCGGCTGCCGGGGCTGCGATCTTTGGGAATGGGAATGAGGAGATCGCTGCCGCTTCCTCTGGCGACGGCAACCCCAGGCTTTCTCAGGTAGTTACCATGCTAGTGCCGTCCTCAGCGGCTCCCCACTCCTTTCTCCTTGGTGCATCCATGAGCTAGTGAGCTTTGCTTGCAGACACACCAGAAGAATAGTTTAGGATTTGTTCTTTGTCTAGTCCAGGCTGAGCCTTTAAAAGTCTGGTAAATGGGTGCCCTGGGCCGACTCCTCCGCTCAGGAATGAGAGGGTTCCCTGAATTTGCCAGCTCGTGGCAATGCTTCAAAGGTTCTTTTTCCCACCCCCCCCCCCCCCCCCCTTTTTTTTTCCTTATTTCCCCCCGCTCTTTGGAGGGGAGAAGCTGGTAGTAGAAAAAACACGTCCTGTGTGGTCTTTTGAAAGAGAAGAATTCCCTGTCAACCATGCCATGAATTCTGGCCAGAACTATTCAGCATTGACAGGGAACGTGGAAAGTGGATATAAAAGTCCTAAACTCCCCAAATGATACCCGTTAAAGTATCTTCTTTAGTGATGCAGATTTCCTAGACGTGGGATTAAGAGTGTGTATTCAGAGTATTCACAGAGTTTCCGCACTGGAAGCACTTGTCATTTTTTCCCTGGCTTTCCTCTATCCCGTTTCTCGTGGGATTTTAAAGGCATCTCAGGCTGGGTAACTGTTTCCCCACATCCCGCCATCCCAGACTGAGCTAAGTTAAACATCCAGCGTTACCTCTGATTCCTCCTGCCGTCCTGGCCTCGAGCTGCACATAAGCCAGGCCTGAAGCTCTCCTTGGGCACATCAGAAAGGATGCTGCTTTTATCTTTGCAACAAGGATCGAGGTATTTCCACAGGTGAGGAGCTAAGCCATGACTTCAATTTAAAAATAAAATACTGTGTTAAAATGCAAAAGGTTCAGCTGCTTCTCATTCTGAAAACCACCTTTGTGCCTTTCTGTTGGAGCTCAAAGCTTTGCCGGCAGCGGCTGGGATTGCTGCAGTTGGAGCCTGCTAGACCCTTGCACTCCTAAAGGTAGAATTCCTCTGATGCCTCGCTCCTTTCTGAGTGAGGGTGCGTGGCCAGCTTCTGCACGTAGAGATGGGCACATGGGCCTCTGGGTAGGAGGACAGGAGCTTGTCCTTGCTTTGCAGCTCTCCATCCGCTCTGGGTGGTTGTTAAATGTGCCAGTGCTGCGCTCTGCTGAGCAGAGCACGAATAGCACGGGTGTGAGTCGACATCAGTCGACAAGGGAAGACCTGTAGATGTCATCTCTCTGGACTTCTGCAAGGCCTTTGACACAGTCCCCCACAACATCCTTATCTCTAAGTTGGAGAATTACGGGTTCAGTGGGTGGACTGTTCAGTGGATAAAGAACTGGCTGGATGGTCGCATCCAGAGAGTGATGGTCAACGGCTCAGTGTCCAGATGGAGGAAGGTGACGAGTGGTGTCCCCCAGGGGTCTGTGCTGGGACCAGTGTTTAATATCTTCATTAATGATATTGACGGTGGTATTGAGGGCACCCTCAGCAAGTTTGCAGGTGATACCAAGCTGGGGGGTGCAGTTGATACGCCTGAGGGACGGGATGCCATCCAGAGGGACCTGGACAGGCTGGAAAGGTGAGCCCAGGTGAACCTTATGAGGTTCAACAAGGCCAAGTGCAGGGTCCTGCACCTGGGCTGGGGCAACCAGCATGATCAGTATAGGCTGGGAGAGGACATACTGGAGAGCAGCCCTGTGGAAAGGGACCTGGGAGTGCTGGTGGATGAAAAACTGGACATGAGCCACCAGTGTGCAGTGGCAGCCCAGAAGGCCAATCCCATCCTGGGCTGCATCAAGAGAACTGTGGCCAGCAGATCAAGAGAGGTGATTCTGCCCCTCTACTCTGCCCTGCTGAGACCTCCCCTGGAGTATTGTGTCCAGTTCTGGAGCCCCCAGCACAAGAAAGATGTGGATGTATTGGAGCGTGTCCAGAGGAGAGCCACCAGAGTGATCAGGGGAATGGAGCATCTCTCATATGAGGACAGGCTGAGGGAGTTGGGGCTGTTCAGCCTGGAGAAGAGAAGGCTCCAGGAGGACCTTATACTGACCTTCTAGTACCTGAAGGGGCCTACAGGAAGGCAGGGGAGGGTCTATTCACAAGGGTTTGTAGTGATAGGACAAGGAGTAATGGTTTTAAGCTAGGAAAAGATAGATTTAGGTTGGATATTAGAAAAAAGTTCTTTAACATGAGGGTCATAGAGCACTGGAGGGGGCTGCCCAGAGAGGTGGTGGAGGCCCCATCCCTGGAGTCATTCAAGGTCAGGCTCGATGAGGCTCTGAGTAACCTGACCTAGTTTGATGTCCCTGCTTGTGTAGGGAGGTTGGACTAGATGACCTCTGGAGGTCCCTTCCAACCTGAAACATTCTATGAGTTCTGGAGAGGGTTGATTGGGGAATGCAGAGCTGGAACGCGGGTACTTCTTTTTCTTTCTTACTTCTTCAGTCAAACTGCTGTAGAATAATGAGCTGATATTTTTGTTTCAGCTGAGACTGTTGGATCTGGGTACCCCTTCTTCACGTGAAGGGCTGTGCCAGGCTGGGCAGGGCAGTGGTGGAGTCCCCATCCCGGGAGGGGTTTCCAAGCCGTGGAGATGTGGTGCTGAGGGCCATGGGGAACGGTTGGACTCCATGATCTTAAAGGTCTCTTCCAACCAAAATGATTCTATGATTCTATAAACCAGATGCAATTGCTGCTTCATTTTAAATGTGCCCAAATATCTTAAGCCACGCTGAAGAATGTAGCTGAAATGTGCTGAAGTGACACAAACATCCTGCATGGGAGTACTTAGGAGTCTCATTTGCATCCACTAAATGATTCAGTGGGAAGTGGTAATATGAAGATCTTGGCAAATACTTGCCTTGCCATCAACTTGCCACTGCGCCTCTGACATTTTGGGATGAATGTTGTATCTTCATCAGTTACCCTACATGTCTCCTGTTCAGAGAAGTGCCCCAGCTCCAGCCTTCCTGTGCTCAGGGACATTTTAATCCTTTCCACAATAACGCTGGGACCGATAAATGCTGCAGAATTGGGACTTTTCATTTGGGGTTATTTGTAGTAGCTTGGCCATGGTGACTTTCGGTTTAGTGAAAGCATTTTCCCTTTGCTTCGTTGATTTATTTATTGTGGAGAACCAAGATAGTGGTTACAACATAGAAAGGGAGAGTCGAGAGAGCTTTCTTTCCCTGGAGTGTGTTATTAGTGGCTGTGGAGTACGAAGCTGAGATGAACCATATTTCTTCTTTCATTGCGCTTCAGGCTAAGTCTTGAGCGGTAATTGGTAAAAGCAGGACGGTGCTAATGGAGCCATCGTCTTTTACCTCGTGGTGATGGGGGGGTTTTTGCAAAGTAGGTGATTGTGCCCCTGTACTTGGCACTCGTGAGACCACACCTTGAGCGGTCTGTGTCAAGTTCTTGAGTACTGTGTCCAGTTC
>VZZY01005650.1:16921-65352 GCA_013400335.1 Eurystomus gularis
ACAGAAAAGTTCTGGTAGCCCTTAGGACAACGTCTGGCATGTATAAAGCAGGAAAAAAGTAGGACTTGCAGAAACCCATAACCAGCAGCTTCAAAAAAAAAAAAATCAGTCTTGTTTATTGCAGGCTGAAGCCTCTCCGTGTCTGAGGCCACAGTCGATAGAGAGTCCCAGGAATGAAGGGTTCACTGTCCTTCCATTTCAGCTTCATGTATCCGCTGCGTAGCACGGGCGTGAGGCATTTTAAACTTTGGGTGGGATAATTCTGTGTTTACATATTTGCAGCAGTTCTTGTCTGTTGCTTCACGAATTCCCAAAAACTTCAGGGTTCAAACAGCAACAGCCTTTTAAGCCGCGCAAGACCAGGCTGCATGTGATACTAATTTACCAAGTATTTGCAGTAAAGACTTGCTGACATTTAAGAAATACCTACGAGTTCTTGCTGTGTGCTGTCTGTCCAGGAAAAACTTCAGCGATCGTAAAACCCGTCACAAAAGCGAGAATTTCTGTTTTTCAAGCCGCAATTCCGTACGTCCCTATCAGAGTTTCGCAGGGCGGTTTTTTTCATCAATATTTGTAATTTAAAAGAGACTAGCAAAAGTGATCTTTTTTGTTAAGCTCTATTTTATGTATACAAAAGGGTCACAGATGGTAAAAAGATTTGTTACCGTGAGGTAGTGTAGCATTTTGTGATTATAAAATTAATCTGTCTCTAAATCTGTTTAAAGAGTTTTTTGCCATATAATGAGCAATATAAATTATTAATATTTTCATGTTCTTAGGGACTTTCACAGCCATAATTTTACCAACACAGCTGTTTGACCCAGTGACATCATGTTTTGCATATTTTTGCATTTTAATGAGCTAGTCATTTAAAAGGTTACAAAGAAACCATAACTCATAAGTAATTAAATTATTTAGCAGGAGAAGTATAAGAAGGTCTTCTGACACAGGTCACTGTGGGAAGGAGGAAGGAGCATCGATGTGCCACGTTGCACCTGTTTGCTGAAGATAGGTGCAAGCCAGAAGCTTTACTTTTTGATTACAAGTGGCCGTTTTCTCAGGGAAGTGAGAAGCACACGCTAAAACCAGCTGAATTTTCTGTCATTGAGATAGAGGGGATTCAGGCTGCAGCCACAAACAATGCTCAACGCTAAATGGGACTTGTCTTTCAAGACTGGGATAACTTCAGGATTTTACAGGAAAACAATTGTGCGCATGATGTATTCTGCTTTTCTAGTACCGAAATACAGACCCCCCCGAGAGTCTGACGTTTAATCTCGTTCTGTAATGGTTTAATACATATAAATTCTTGGGGGGTGAAAGGTAAAGCGGGAGAACTTGGCCACTTGGGTTGCCTTTCTGCAAGCTAAAGATGTTACAGATCCAGAGAAACCTCTGAATTCATTGAAATATCTGCAGTTCAGAAAAAGAAAAACAAAAAAAATATTTGCGTTACTACAAAAGGGAAGGAAATGAGGTGGATTTTAGGATAAATTTACTTACTTTTTCGTGTTGTGCTACATATAAATAAATATCTAGAGCCTGTGTGGGGGTATGTTCATTATGAAGTACAAATGAGAATAATTAAGAGATGCTGTGGCGTTCTCAGGGAGGGGGCAAAGTGGGTTGGAAAAAGAATTTGCAGTGGAGAACTTTCACTGTCAGCTAATGGGATGCTTAAAAATACCATAGAAGCATTAAAAAATCCTGCAGTCCAGCTTCATCTCTGCTCCTTATTTGAGCATAACTTTCAGAGAGTAACTGCTCTTCTCCTTCGCTTCCTTACTGATAAATTAGAACCGATATTTACTTGCTACTTGTGCAGGGTTTAAGGAGACGATTTGATCTCCCATTGTTCCTGTTGCATTGCTTTCGAAAAGTAAATTTCTACATAAATCTGACTAGCCTTTCGATAAAAATCCTTGTGAAAAAGTGAAATATGCGTGAGGTTCTCGTTTGAGACCTTGTACCCCTGTGGAGCTTCTAGAATTTTTCTTGGAAAAGGAAGTAAAATAGTTTCTTAAGAGTGTGGGGGGGGCTGGGGGGAGGTGGAACTTTCAGAGTGCAGACTTTAATTACAGAAGGGGCTCCTACAAGGTGTCATGGAAAGATGCCGGGCTTTGGGGGCAAGCTGGTGGATTCATCTTTGGCAGGTTGNTCATCTTTGGCAGGTTGCGTGGACCCCAGACCTGCGCGCGGTTGGTGAAGAAGGGCAGAAGCTGTTCCTGCAGCCGGGGCAGTTGCTGTGGACGGATTATTTGCAGCCCCGTATCCCGGGGTGGATTCGCTCCCATTCAGCGATTTCTCCAGATAGCTCAAACCTCACATCAGGGAGCGGTGGTGGGGCCAAGGTTTATTAAAACAACGTTTGAAGTGGTATTTGAGCGTGAATGGTTATTTTCTGTTAATTCGCAGAATTAAGGTAGTGCTGTAGCACCGTTTCTTGTTTTTCGCTTGCCACGAGGAGTCATTTTCTGCTGAAATGAGTCTTGCAACACACAAGTTCCCTATCAAGGATACCGCACACAACTGAGGGAGTAAAATCCTTATAATTCGTGGACGTATTTATTCGGTTCTGGCCTTGGGAGCAAACATCATAAAGCAGGGCTGCGGGTCGTACGTGTAGGCGTATTTGGGTTTCTGATTACAGATAGATGTAAAACAGATTAATTTCTGTTCAAGAACTTTTCAGCGGTAAGGTCAAAAATGTGGTAACAGCTTTTTTAGCCCCGAACGTGGATTTGTTTAGTGTTAGCCAACGCTTGCACCAAATCAGCAAATAGTGAAGTAAAACACACTAACAAACAGCGTGATTTATACTTTCCAGCCCAAAGATGCTATATGTGGTGAAATAAGATGAATACAGTTCAGCAGGCGAATAGATACGGACCTAATGCGGTGAGGAATTAGAAGGCAGTAACAGAAAGGAAATGAAGAGTTTATTGTTTTTATGGCTCTAATATCCATTAAAAGTTAGTAACACAGCAGGTGACAGTTTGGGTAAGTGTAAAGTGAATGTTTTGAAATAAATAGCAGTTGGGTGACCTGGGATGTCAGGGCTCTAGACAAGGGTGTGTGTTTGTCAATATATCCTACATGTTTTACAGACTCCTCGGGGAACAGGGGAAGATACAATTTCACCTTTTCTGTGCCAAAACATTTTAATTATATCTTCTTCCAAGTACAGCGGTTCAGTAACCAAGGAGCTGACATTGATGCATGTGTTGATAAAGCTGCAAACATTCAAAATGAGATTAACAAAGATTTTGAGGAAAGGGTGACAGCTAATTTTGCACAGTATTCTGCATCTAATTCAGGTCAGTGTAATGATAGAATATTTTATAACTGTTGTGTCATCCAGAGGGACTTTTATGATGCTTTGTGTTTCTGAGGATTTGTGTATATGAGAGTAGAGTTCTTAATACATCATTCAAACAGGTTATAACTTTTTTATTGAACGTCTACTGGTTGTAGCCATAAACAGGAATAAACTTCAGCATTTAGAAGCAATTTTATATATCCATCAGCATTCATCACGGTAATAGATTCCTTTTGTCTAATTCACCTTGAAAGTATTGACTTCAGATATGAAATGGAACCAAAACTACCATGCCCGCTTTGTGGCGGCGCTTGATATTCGCAAAAAAGATCGGAGGGAAAGTTATATTAAGTGTATTTAAATCATCGAACTGTAGTTTCTTTGTGTTGTGTGAGACCTTTTGAGAACATCTCAATGTATTTCTGCTCTATTCTCCTCCTTGTTTGAAGGCAACTGACATTCTTCTTTCACTTTTCTTTTTGTTTGTGAAATTTTTCTCCTTTTTTTTATCCACTCACTTCTCCATCTGCTTTCACTTTTGTTTGCTTGGGCCGTCTCTCATCCCAACTTGATAATGAGGAATGCGGTGTGACCCTGACCTCTATCAGCCCATGCATGACCTTCTGACTCCCCCACATAACCTTTGACCTTCTCTTTGACAGCTTGATTAATTACCCTGTGTTATGATTTATGAGTAAGTGCTATGTAAAAATAATAGACAACAGGTGGTCCTCTAAAAACTTTTTGTGGCATGTTTTCTTTCCCTGCCTAACTTGATGAGCTATTTTAAGTTGGGAACGTAGTGGGACAATGTGTGTTTGGCAGTAACACGGCATTTTTACACACTTGGACACAGTGCTGGAATTCAGGCGGCCGAGGTGTAGCCGGGGATGGAAATATTGCAAAGTCTTAGCCGGGATGCAGTTGCCAAAATGTACATTGGGTGGAAACAGAACGCGGAGTCAACTGACATTTCAGGCGTTTCAGTCTCAGGTCACGTCTTGAGAAAATTGCTCAAATAATGGAGGGGGCATTTTTCAAGCTGAGCTGCATCTCCAACAGCTATGTTTACTTTAACGCTTCACTAGTGACTTCTGATTGGTTGTCATGACCTCATCCCACTGTTGCACCTACGATGTCGCAACAGTGACATAGATGTACCCTTCTCGTGGAAAAGATGGGAAACGAGCAGAACATGCATCTTTCAGGAAGATGAATGGACGTTGCCGTGTCCGGCTTAACCACGGGCAGATTTAAGAGCTGAGCGCTCCGAGTTGCGTTTCCCCTGGGAATTAACTCGGGTCTCGTTGCCAGCGATCCAAAGAGAAATCTGAACTTGAAAATCCAGGTTGATAAAGCTTAGGAAAATGATCTCTTTCAGACCCTCGCTTGCAGCCCAAAAAAAAAGATAGTTACATAGGTCAAAAGATTCCTCTCCAGCCCTGACCTCTCTGGTCACATATGGTGTCCCATCTTGGTGGATTAATATGCAGAGCTGAATGCTCTCAGCTCATTATTCATGTGGCCAGGCAGAAGAGATTTCAAAAGGCTTGGAATTTACCTCAAACACTTTGGGGTTCTTTATTTTTTTAACCCTGCTCTTGCTGTCAGAGGCAGTGATTTTGGGTTGGAACATCTCGCTTGCGCTGCCAGTAAGAGGCAGAAAGTCCCGCTCCGTTTCGGGCTCGTGTATTATGGTGGAAAAGGCCTTTCTATGCTGTTCTGGCTTTGTAGTAAAGGTATTGTAACCGAGATTCATGGTTCTTCCCAGCCCTTGACTTTGTCAGCCTGCTCTTCCTTTCATCATCAGCTGCTGGCTCAATCCCAAGTATTAATTGTGTTCATATTTATGAACCGGGAAGTGGAGCTTGCACCCAGTCCTCTACCTCCGGAAGCAGTTACGCGGAAGATGCTAGTGGTTAAGATGCTAGTAGGTTACATTTTACTTACTTTGAAGCATTAGGATTTGGGGAAATAGCTGTTAATTGGGTGTTTTAGCCTGAGAAACTCTAACTGTATCCACTGAACTCAAAGATTAGAGGCTGGGACTTGTATTTATCAGTGTCTGTCCTGATTATTGTGTCTTGTCACAGGTAGACACTAATGAGGGGTGCAGGCGAACCTTCTGAGCGACATCTGTATCCTCTCAGACATGTGGTCGAGCACGGGGCTTGGCTTGTTTCAGTCAGCTGAAGATTGATGGAGCTGGGGGGGGGCTGGGGAGGAGGGCTGTCCCAGAGTTTAGCTTTTTGCCATGAAAAAACCTTGCACTTTAGTGGTTTCTCTTCCTGTGTAGGCTGGACACACAGAAGAAAACTCCTCCACTGTTATGTGGAGCGTACCTAATGTTTCACCGGTGGTGGCAAGCTTTAAAAACTCTCCTGGGTGATGGTACTTAACTGGCGTCACAGGTCGCTGTGTTCTGATAAAGCTGTAAGCTCATCATGGCTGAAACTGCTATTTTTAGTGGCACCGTGATGTATACGCTTCTGAACGCAACTTTCGTCTGAAAAGATACTTCTAATGAATGTGGTTCTGTCTTTGTTTAACAGTCGTGTCAAAGACTGTGCTTCTTGCCTACCATTAAAGTTTGCTGAAGGCCTTTTCCTGGACATCAGCGTTCTTGTGTGCTTGGCTTGACGTTGACTTGCGCTCAACCCCGTCCCTGGTGCATCAGTGAGGAGTTCCACCTTTTTGTGAGATGTTCTCACGAACTGAACTTCAGGATTAATATTTTAAAAATTAATTGCACTTCAAAGCCATGTCGTCTCTTAGTTAGAGCCGCGTCTTCCTTTCCAGCAGAAGAGGCTTGGGCGAGGGGTGAATGAGAGAGGCTGAGAGGTTGTCACTGGGTGGTTTTACCCCTCATTTTGTTTTTCTGCGTTGCTTTGTACACGTTCCTCTCAAAATTTTTCTGGTGCCATTGTTTGCATCTTGCTGTTTAGGATGCAGAAGTACAAGGGAAAGGGAGATACCCTACATGGTGCCTGAGCAAAGGAGTGTGAAAAGAGATACTTTCCTAAGGAAAAGTCTTACAAATCGTAAGATTTTTGTATTTTTTTTTCTCAATTATGGGAAAACCTATCTCAGTTACTACTCAATTATTTTAATTGTGCTGACGGGAAGGCCTACTACCTGTGAGGAATTAAAAAAAAAAAAACCTGTAAAGGGAGGCATGTTACACTGCTTAAAATATAATTGATAAAAATCCTTTAATTGATTTACGAAATAGCAAATTTAAAAATGGAATCATATTTCATCTGTTGATGTCTACGTGAAAAATTGACATTGTGTCCTCGTAAAATTGGACAAATGGGTCATGTAATTTTCAGTTACATAATCAATACCGTGGACAAATTCTACTTCTTTGATGATTTATGTGTGTGTTTTGTGGTCAGCTCAAAGTGGACGGAGTCTGAAACCCCTGAAACACTTGTAGACCCGTAATAAACACACGAATTCTGCGTTTGGCATTGTACAGAGAGCTGAAACGAATCGATACGCGGAGCGTCTCCGCTCACGACGAGCGGGTCAAGGAGATGAACAGCACAGAGAGCCCCAAAACCGCTGCGGCAAACTTGGTCCTGCTCTGCCAAAAGCGAGCTCAGAAACCGTCCTTTCACGTGGGGCGTGTAATTTAGGGATGTTTTTAAGTGGTATTCTCCGCTGCGATGGATTGTGCGCTTCTGAATTCCCAAAGCTGGAAGTTTTACATGATAACAGCGGGGCTGTGTGTTCCTGAGACCGGCAGTGGTGTGGGTGGATTTTTAACGTTCTCCTCCTTAATTTTCCCTTTTCCTCTGCCCTTCCCCCTGTTGTTTGTTTATTTATTTGCCTGTTTGTTTGTGTTTATCCCAGTTCAGTTCTCTCAGGCGGGAGGGCAGGGGAGGGACGTGACAGGAGACCACTTACTCACGGCGCCGTGTCTAGCGAGGAGGCAATTTTCTCTTTGGCCTGCAGTGACCTTTTTTGACTACGTCCCTTACGCCAGAGACAGTGTCCTGAATGCCTCTATTTCACCCTGTTTAGCAGAGTGCAACCGTGCCCTTTAACTTGGTTTTTGGTGGGAGGAGAAGCCCCGGCAGACGCTTGAGAAGGGCACAAGGACGAGGGGTAGGAACTCCCTTCAGATGCGATTTTGATAACTAGTCGAGTGTGTCCAACTGTAGAAAATCACCGAGTGACAATCTGTCTACCTGACAGTGGCCACAATGCGCTACAAGGTTTGTGAATGGCTCTACAGATTAGAATAAAGCAAGGCCAAATAAAGTATCTTTTGTTGGCGTGGGCTTGGTTTGCTCTGGCCAGCTAGGTATGAGGACCTCTTTGATCCTCCTGCCTAGCCCAAGTGTGAAACGAAGCACCGAGTGAAAGGCCGGAATGAAGCTGTTCGGTTAGATAATTAATACAGACGTTTCCAAAAAGTAAGTCTTTATTGAAATTTACTCTTAAAGGACAGCTTGACTTTGGCCGGGAACCCACAGTGACTTTAAGGACTCCTCTGCTAACCGCACGTGCTGCTCTGTCTCCCCGTGTTTGCAGTTGTATCTTCCACGAATTTTGCAGTTCTTGATTTGCCATCATTTAAAAATCATAATAAAGTGATTGGCTGATTTATTCCAGATTTATTTCTCATTCATAAATTCATGTGTTTTCCAACCAGCTCATTTTCTGTGCCACAAAAATGCAGCTGGTAGGCTCAGAAGCATCCTGCAGGTCACAAATTTTCTCTGGTTTTGTTGAATACGGGACATAATCCCGGTGAAGTTTCATAGCAGATTTAAAGACGTACTTAAAAGTCATCCCCACAGTAAAAGACTTGACTTGTAAGCAATACCATGGAATCAGTTTTGGTATTGATTCATTGTTACTGCTACTATTGACTTCTGTTGTCAGCGAGACAAAAGGTTTTACTGTTTTAAACTGCAGTGAATAATTTGCACATGCTATCTTTTATATATATATTATGTATTTTTATATATATATATATACACACACATATATGTGAATTAAATCTCTCCATCCCTTTTATTTTAAAGATTTTTAGTGGCTGGCTGTATTCATCATTATGTAGAGTTCTTAAAATAGTATTTTGCTTTTAGTTCTTGTACTGTTTTCTGGAAAAGTCTTATGAAGTGCTTGTGAATAAAACAACATATTAAATTATTTTAAAGGTAAAATGGGCAACTTTTCTGATGCCGAGGGATGCGTATGAGCATAAGTGCACGCACAGACACATACTCACACAATATTAACATCCCTTTAATGGCAGAAATGAAACAAACAGTATTCTTAAAATACCCTCCTATAAATAGTGTTGTGTGAACTTACTGAAATAAATACAGAAGTTTTTGTAAAAGCATTAAATGCAAAGCGTTTTCAAGCATTAACTCTCCCTTTTCATATTTCTTCTTTTTTTTGTCTGTGTTTCTCTTCTGAAACAGGAAGGCTATGGAGTAATAGTACTGAATCCCAATGAGAACTATATTGAAGTGGAGAAGACAAAAGCCCAAGTACAGCCGTCTTCTGATAGCTCGGATGAACCTGCAGAAAAGAGGGAAAGAAAAGATAAAATCCAGAAGGAAACAAAGAAGCGACGTGACTTCTACGAAAAGTATCGAAATCCGCAGAAAGAGAAGGAAACTATGCAGATGTATATTAGAGTAAGTTTATTTCGTTTTCTTTTGCCCTTCTTTAAGGATGTGTAGGTAGGTTTACCTCCCATATTGGCTAATAAACAGCATTCTCCTTTAAAAAACAAACACATTTCCGAGACGGCACTCGGGACTTCACAGAGAGTTCCTGGCTCTTTATTCTACTGATATTTTTGTCACCTACTGAATGCAAAGTTTTGGAAGAGTTACAAAACATTCCTTTCTAATTTCAAAAGGGGAACTTCAGATGAACCCCTGAGGAACTCGCTGGTGCTGTCAAGAAAGAGAAATGATTTAAGGAAGACTTTGTAAAAGTGATTTTATAAACAGAGGTGTATGTAAGAGATGCTTCCTAGCGCAGCTTAGGCAGCGTATTAGCTTCACGTGTCATGCGTGCATTTATTGTATTATATTGCCATATATTGAGGAGGCAGTGGTTATAGCCCGGTAGTGTTTTAAAGCATTACCTGCTGAATTAATAATGTATTGCGGAAAATACCGGTGTTCATCTTGTGTGGTAGCAGATTTACCCTATAATGTATTGTTTTCGTATGAGCAGCCATCCATTGTGTTTCAGCTGAACTTCTGAAGGCAGATAAAGGAGGGGAGTTATTAATATCTTAATAAATATTTAAGCTAGAATAGTTCGAGAATGGTGTAATGAGGAAAGTCTGTCCCTTGCTCTTTTCTTACTCAGTGAACCTTTGCACTTTGTAATGCTACCAGCATGGGATCGTTATAACAGTGCTACCCGAGGATTTCTAATGCTGCAGGGGGCACAAACAATATTATTTGCACTTTGACACATTCTGCTTCATATACATACTATGCATTATACATTCGAGACTGAGTCATGCGATTTTCCAAAGCCTTTATTATGAAAGTTAGCGTTTTC
This sequence comes from Eurystomus gularis, assembly GCA_013400335.1. Lineage (NCBI taxonomy): Eukaryota > Metazoa > Chordata > Aves > Coraciiformes > Coraciidae > Eurystomus > Eurystomus gularis. The sequence continues at coordinate 26,790 of VZZY01005650.1, forward strand.
ACGCAACAGTAAAACACGCCAGAGCGTCGTGAAAACGGTAAAAATGCGTTTTCCTTCCCGGCGCGAAACAGAGAGGAACCCCCTCAAAAGGCAGGTTAGAATCGTCTTAAAATTTAATGTGTTCCTGTTAATTGTGGTTCGCCATGACAATGTTTGTAGGAGAAATACTGCTTGGTTTGAAAAGGGTTTGTCACCTGGATGTGAGAGTATGACTCGTACCGTAAATATTAGCGTGGCTTTGGAGGGATATCTCGCTACTGAGTACGGGGAACAAAAGGATGCACGCACGTATTCAGAGTCACCAACTGGGCACTGTTTTATTCTATCCTCTGTTTTTCATGAGAGTTGCCGTTCTGCCCACCAGCCAGGCCCTGCTTCTTCAGAGGCGTGACCAGGCTTGTCTCCAGGTCCATCAGAAGCCCGTGGACAACGTTGCGGTGCTGTCCAGACACCGTGCTGGCCCAGTGTCCCCTGGTTGAAAGCGAACCCTTTTTTCTGATACCTTTTTAGCAGTTCCACCTTCTCGTGGCTCTTTTGCTTGATGAGGCATGAAATTTGGCTTCAGGAGGTTTGACCCCTGAAACATAAAAGGCATGACTCCATCCCATTTTCTTACAGCTCTGTGCCTCAGATATGACTGTTGACATTCCCTTTATTTGATTTTCTTCAAACCAAGGCAAGAAGTCGTGTAAGTTCTAGTGAAAGTGTGGGTGGTGGTCTACTTTCTTGGGTCAATTAACTGAAATCGGGTTTTCTGATGCGGTTGACATTTTGTTCTGAAAGAATTCTTCAGGGTTTTCTCTTTAATAGGTTCTTATACCAAGAGATTTTTGAAACAATGAAAAACATCCCTGCTTTGGTGTATAGCAGGACAAAGTACTGCAATTTACTTTCCTGTCAGTTTCTAAACCAAAACTGGACCGACAATAGGTGCCATTTACTCTGTTGGGCAGAACTTCTGAGTCTGTAGGTGGTTGCAAGAGGAGCTGGGAACATACCGTGCTCTGCTCCACCTTCCTGGCCACAGACAGAGTTGTCTGTCTGTCCAGGCATCGCATGACGTGGTGTTGGAGCTGGTTTGGGGTAATCTCAAAGGGCGACTCAGAGACGACCTTCACTTTCTGTGTGGTGTAGCATAGATTTGACTCACTGGGCTCTTGAAATAAAACGCGTTGTCGCTCTGCAGAAATATTCAGGGATGGTGTTTGCTTGTTAATGATCTCGTCAAAGGGTTTTGGAAAACCTGAGCAAGCCTTACATCATCTTTGCCAAGCAGGGAGAACTGGTACAGAGAGACTCAATGAAAAATATCCTCGGAAGAAGGCATCAGCTGCATCTAACTGAAGAAAATTTTGTGTCACGTGCTGGAGAGATTGTTTCAGACTGTGAAGTAGCAGGAATAAATATCCTGGGTTATGTTCTCATAGGGTCACTTGAGATCTGTTGCGATTTGATGAGGAAATGCCATTTGAACAAATTAAAGCTGTCTGGATGACGCTCCCGCTTGCGCAGTTAGATTTTCCAAGAACTGGGAAAATGGAACTCTTCCATGGTAAATTTCTTTTAAGTATTTTCTTTATTTTCATAGAAAATTAAAAACATGAATAGCTGGAATACTCAAGAATATGTAAAAGCAGAGCCTTAAAACACAGAATCTCAAGTTGCACTGTATTTTTTTATTTTTTTTTTACAAAACGAGTACACATAAAAATGGATATGGGAGCGTGTAGTCCATTAAGCGTAGTGCTTGAAAGATCAAAGTACTTATCGTTTCATGCTGGAAGTTTCCTGAACTATGAAATAATGTACTTTCTGGCATACATTATAGCTTGTTAAAGGGACTGATTTGGTCTGGGCAATAAACATCATGTCAAACATTATGGCAGAAAAACCTGCTTAATACGTTTTGTAATAAGACAGAATTTTTTGTTCCTGAAAACATCTGCCAACTGAATTCACGAGTGAAGAAAGAAAATGTCATCAATTCAGTAACAATCTTATAAATCTGGTTTTTTTCTTTCTCGATGCAAACCGAGGAGAAAACTTCTTGATAATCAGCATTGACTATAATACTTTATGGAATGATTAAACAAAAGCGCTTTACTTTTATATAAAATGCTAATGAATGCATATGAATTTTAATACTCTCACTGTTCAGATTTTAACAAGCTTATTGCCAGCAGATCGTTTTAAAAGCATCTGGTTTTTTTAATGTGTTGAATGGAGGATTGAGTCAAATAGCTAAATATGTACATACATCCTTTTAAAAAACATATTTCTGTCCTTACTTCCAGATACTACCAGTTTTTTCTTAGACCACCAGAGGCTGCTGCTGTACATATTGGCTAATGCTTCCCCCTAGAAACTTAATACCCTAGTCAACCTTCGTTTATTACTGAACTAAACTGAGAATTTGCTGGTCTCTAACCTTTTTTTGTGGAAACAGATCGTACAGGGCTTAAATCTGACACGATTGTTCCCTCCATCCTCCAAGCCGTCTCACACTCCCTACAGATTTCCACACTGGCAGTGTCTTCTCTATGTTAAAAGACACTTAGAAATGTAAATCAGTATTTATCCCCCTTCTAAATAGCGTTCTCCACTTAAACAAGGGTCCTGAGTGGACACCGAAACCTTCTTAACGGAAAAAGTATAAATTGCGTAATGTAATAATAACAGTAATTTGCAGTGATGTTGTTGCCACCATAGTCAAAGGCTATCAAGGAAGGGAGAGGTAGGAAGAAGTACTTTTATCGGACCAACTGGTGGGGTCAGATTTTCTGGGCAAAAGGGATAAGTCTTTTTTTCCATTTTTTTCCACTGGGCTTGGCTGCTTTAATAATTCTTATTGCAAATACTATTTTCACTACAGCACGATCTACAGCATCGCTATTTATACTACCAGCATTAAATTAATTTGGGGGCATAGCATACTTTTCCTAAATAATTTTCCCCCATTTTCAGCGAGAGGGATTAAATAGGAAGAGATCATGTGCGGCTAATTAATTTTTCTTACTAAGAATGGATGTGGCAGGATAATTTGTGGCAGTGTTTAGGAGAAAGTGGTAAAAGGCAGGTTCATTAATACATGGCTAAGTTCACAGCGACTGCTGGTGGGCAGGAGATCCTGGCAAGCCCACGAGGACAGTTGTGCCGCTGCTTCTGCTCATTGTTCAGCACGGCTCACACGAGGCATCACCTGGCTGAAGGTCGCTGTGAAGTTGTCCACATCTGCAGGGTGACCTTTGGGTGTAGTGGCTTTGTTTTGCCTTGGAGTCGAAGCCGTGTTCCTGGCGTAGCCATGGTCCCAGCAGCTGCCCGGGTCTGGCCCCGTGGCTGTCCCTGGGCAGATGCAGGCTCCCTCTGCCCACCCTGTGACTTGGCAAGGTGAGCTCCTGCTCTCGTCCAGAGCCTGTGTGGCTGCATTAGCCTGCTGCTGAGAACGAGCTAATAAGCCCTTTATTTCACCAGAAAAGACAAAATGACAAGCGCTGAGCAGACAGCTCCCAAGAGGTGAGGGACATGCTCCAGCACAGAGGAAGTCCGTGGCAGACCTGGGCATCAGGGCTTGAACCTCCGAAGTCTCAGTCCAATGTTTATATCACAACGTTTGTTGTCCTACTTTACAACTATCAGTGTTACTTCACCTATACCACTGAAATAACACATAGAATCATGGAATCATTAAGGTTTAAAAAGATCTGTGAGATCATCAGGTCCAACCATCAACCCAGCATTACCATGATCACTGGTTTTACTTTGTCCATATTCACCTTTAAAGCCCAATGCTTCCTGAAAGGAGGTTGTAGTGAGGTGAGGGTCGGTCTCTTCTGCCCAGGAACAAGCAATAGGAAAAGAGGAAATGGTCTCAAGTTGTGCCAGGAGAAGTTTAGGTTGGACGTGAGGAACCACTTCTTCCTGGCAAGGGTTGTGCAGGGCTGTCCCAGGCTGGGCAGGGCAGTGGTGGAGTCCCCATCCCTGGAGGGGTTTCCAGGCCGTGGAGATGTGGTGCTGAGGGACATGGGTTAGTGGTGCCCTGGCGGTGCTGGGGAACGGGCGGACTCAATCTTAAAAGTCTTCCAACTGAAGTAATTCTGTGATTCTGTGACTCTTAAGAAATCTGTTTCACTTCCAAGCAACAGCAAAATCATACTGGCAATGGAAAACTCATCAGAACTGCTTAGAAACTCCCGTGGCTTTATTGTTTTTGTCCCACATACCGCTGGCTGTTCAGAGATAAAAACAGTCTGCAGTTCTGGTGCTGGAACATAAACATGTAGTGATATTGCGGGTACTGCAGGGCATGTGGGACATCTGGAGAGATCTGGCCAATGTCTTTTACAACCTTCACCACCACAGACCTGCACCATGCTGGCCCATCAGCTGGAAGCCAAGCAGAGGAGTCTGAAATATCTACAGTGGCACTGACCACCTACAGTTAGAGCTCTCTCTGCGTCATTCCTAAAGGGTCAGAGAAGCTTTAAGTTCCTATGGTAGTTCTTATATAACAGGAGAAGTATCACAGTATCCCAGCATGGTGGGGTTGGAAGGGACCTCTGGAGATCAGCTCGTCCAACCCGCTGCTCCAGCAGGTCACCCGGGGCGGGGGGCCCAGGATCGTGTCCAGGCACCTTTGGAATCTCTCCAGAGAAGGAGACTCCACAACCTCTCTGGGCAGCCTGCGCCAGGCTCCCACACCCTCACACCAAACAAGTTTCTCCTCCTGCTCCCATGGAACCTCCTGGGTTCCAGTTGGTGCCCGTTGCCCCTTGTCCTGTCGCTGGGCACATTTTGCACCTACTAGTCCAGAAAAGTTACACTTGTCTTCTTTTCCTTGAGCAAGGGAGAAATCAGAGATACAATCTCTTTAAGAGAACCACTGGCTTTTCTTCCTGCCCCACCCTCTTTGTTCTGCATCCCTCAAGTATGGTTTAGTCAAATAAGAGGAATAAATCGGGGCCACCTGACTTTGGTGTCATTCAAACATTCGTTACGTGGTGCTGTATGGTTAGATCTGGCTCCTAAGACAAGCCGTGTTTTTCCAAAAGAAAGAACCAGCTTCTGTCCCTCCTCCCACCATGAGTGGTGTGGTGCTCCCATTGTGCTAAAAAAGAGCATCTCTCAGGTCAGGTGAGTCCTCTTTCCTTTCAGATGGGACTCAGGCTTGTTAAACCTGGCCAGTTGGCAAGCTAATGGTAAAGAAAGCTGGCTCAGCAGAAAGAGGACCTGCTTGTTGAAGGCAAAGGGGAATAAAATCATTCAAACTTCTTGTACTCGGATACTGCCTGTCTTTGATTGTAGAACAATTGCAGAGAAGGACTGAAAAGACCTTGTAGGTCTTCTGGTCCACCCTCCTGCTAGTACAGATTGCTCTCTACAAGTATCCTTGGTCATTTACCTAACAGAATCAAAGGACAACGTCCTTCTAGGTGGTACCCAAAACGAGGATGGTATCTTCTAACCTAAGGCGCGCAGTTGCACGTTTTGACACCAAATTTCAGTGTGTTTGGGGAAACTGGCAGAAAAAATTTATCAGGGTCTCCAGTAGCAAGATAAACCTTTCTGCAGAACTTGTAGGTTCTTTACATGTTTTTATGGCCCGTCAGCTGTAAGAGCCTTGATACAGTGAGAGGCGATGAAAATTCTTTTCTGAGATATATATATTATCATCTTAAGATGAACGGTGCTGTTGCAAAATATCCTTTTTCTGTGGGGACTCACCACCCCACTCTAGAAATACTTATGGACAGGGGGATATGAGGACTGTGCGTGGAGGTCAGGAAAACAACGTTCCTGGAGACCTACGAAGTGAATGTCAACAGAGAGGGAACCAGGGTGCGAGATGCATGGTACGTTCAAGGATGTTTTTGCCTCATCTGCTACAGTAAACAAAGTGCAGATTCAGGAAAAAATATGGAGAAAAAGAAAAAAATTCCAGTTTTGGGGGATTAAGATAGATCTGGTAGTGCTTCTGTGTTCTGCTTGGCTGCCTGCAGCGGTGACAGCTGCCAACGGGGCTAGAAGCACTGGAGGAAACGGTAGCACAGAGGAATGTGGAATCAGCTGCCCAGAAAAATGTCAGTTCCTACCCTATAATTCATAGGTGGCCAGCAATTTGAAAAATTAATTATTACAGCCCTTTCATTCGTTACATTTTAAAATCATTAGGAGTGAAGGATTTTACTAACTAGAATCTGCACTTTTTGTGGATTTGCTTACTGTGCGATGTTAATTTTGAATTATTTACCTCTTGAGAACAAGGTTTATCTTTTTAATCAGCTCGTTGTCACCTCTATGCGGGCAAAGAAATATGCCTTGTTGTGAGCTCTGAGGACAGCGGAGTCATGACCTCCCTTCTCACCATGCCTTAGTGAACTCCGAGGCTGATCACCATGCTCTGAGAGCTACCTTTCACCAACTTCAGAGCTGTTAGATTCATTTTCATAGTGTCCATAGAAGTCTCTCCAAAAGTAGCTTGTTTTACGCTGTCTCCAGCCATGAACTCATCTAAATTTTGAGAAATCTTCCCGTTCCCCTCTCAGCTGAATCCTTGTCTTATCCTGGGAGAACTGGGGCTCTTTAGTCTGGAGAAGAGGAGACGGAGAGAAGACCTCATTGCTCTCTACAACTACCCAAAAGGAGGTTGTGGTGAGGCTGGTGTTGGTCTCTTCTCCCAGGTAACTAATGATAGAACGAGAGAAAATGGCCTCAAGTTGCGTCAGGGGAGGTTTAGTTTAGATATTAGGAAGAAATTATTTAATGAGAGAGTGGTTGGGCACTGGAATAGGCTGCCCAGGGAGGTGCTGGAGTCACCATCCCTGGAGGGGATTAAAAAACTAGTAGATGTAGCACTTGAGGTGATGGTCTAGTGGCTAGAGAGATGTTGGGATGAAGGTTGGACTTGATGATCCTGGTGGTCCTTTCCAACCATTATGATTCTATGATTGTCTCCATGGCTAAAAGGGGACGCTAAGCTGATCAAAAATGCATTTTGTCCTTTGTGGTCGGTGGTGTGGGTGGTAGGTTTCCTCCCCCAAATGGGCTGCATGCTGTTGGGCCGCAGTCTCCTGCACTTTGTTATCTAACAGCTGATTCTTGTTCTCTGTCTCAGCATTTTTTGATCAGTACCTGGGCAGAGTGAATTTGTCAATACACAATGAGGTGTATTGGCTTTATTACCAAGTAAGACTTGAATTTTAGTTGGTTTTCCCAATAGATAGCACTGCTTGGAGAGAAACAACTGAATAAAGTAAGATCAAGTTGCACTTAGAGTTACCAAGCTGTGTGCGTTGAGGAGCCTTAAGTTTTTCTGGGCTGTTACAAAATGTTTTGGGAGCTTCTAGTTTGGTACTTTCAAAAAAGCATGGTGTGAGAAAAGTATCACAACTGTATGGAACGGGTTCTTCAGGAAAAACTTCTTCATAAAGAAAAACCTCTTGGCTTTGAGGATGGCAGAGCCTGGCCCAGGCTGCCCAGAGAGCTTGTGGAGTCTCCTTCTTTGGAGAGATTCCAAAGGTGCCTGGACACGATCCTGGGCTCCCTGCTCCGGGTGACCTGCTGGAGCAGGGGGTTGGATGAGATGTTCTCTAGAGGTCCCTTCCAACCCCACCATGCTGGGATTCAGAAAGGAGCAGACATCCCTGGGCTAATAGCTTTTGGCTAACATAATGACACTTCTTCTGTGGTTGCTTGTCAGGGTCACACAGATTCCAGCTGGCATTCTGCTGTTAGATCATATCCTTCATTAACCATCAAGACAAGCTGAAACACTTGGCCATGCATCAAGTGCCTCTTCTTTAGTTAATTTAACAAAACGCTGATCCTGGTTGCTAAGCCTCTACACCTCTGAAAGAAAAACGCCAAAAATATTACCTCTGGTTCTGTCAGGTCCATACTGAATTAGGGAGTGGGTAGATGAGTCGCTCTGCCGCAAAGGACTCACCTTAGAACTTAGACATTGTCTAGCATCACTTAATTTTGCTTCAGTCATCATACCACATGAATCACACAGGGCAGCTCCCCCTTGCACACAGAGGTCCACATGCACATGTGTCCACACCAGCACCACCTGCACAATATCACACAAAACCTGCACATGTTCCTGTGTGTCTGGCATCCGGGAGACTCTGTGGCAGGTGGGCTCTGGCATCATGTGTGCAGGTGGAGGATACCTAAGACTGGAAAGCTTCCTTTTCACCAAAAGGGAAGATTTAATCAGAATATCCAGTCATACAGCACAGCAAGAACTTCATAAAGTGTAGTTAATTCGGACAGTAGGCTTGGTACTTCATGAGCTTCTGCAACGTGTTTGTTCTTCTGGACTGGTGTTTCCTTCTGGGATGGTTTTTCATTCCTGTCTTCTCCACCTGCTGTGTAGCTGAATAATCTGATTTCATGGATCTTGCAAGTTCATCCTATATCCTCGAAAAGTGAGCAGTTGACATTATCACTTAATTGTGTCACCACCACTCTGTTCTTAACCTGAGAAAACAGAAGCCTTAATTGCATGTAGACGTTAAGAAGACAATTATTTGTTTCTGTTAGGGATCTGGTTTGTCGAGGAATTCTTTTGAAGTCAGCGAATTAAGTAATGAAGAAATTTAGCAAAGCTCAGGCTGCATAAGTAGTTTTGAAAGATTTCTAGGTTCTGTAATTAACTTTGTAGTCTTATCCTTTGATAAGTTGCTGCCCTCACGCATTCCACCTTGGCGTACACCTCTCCGAGCCACTGGGTACTCCACTTTTCCTGTTGTTTAAAAAATGAACAAACACATTCGATGACAGGACCATGTTATTCATCACGTGTCCTTTGCACTGGCTCAAAAAAGGGTAGGCTTATGTTTGATGCCTGTTGCTTATTTTCAGATCCCTTGCCAGCAAAGACCTTGTGTGGGAAGCCGATCCATCTTTTAGAAGTCGTTGGTCTCATAATTACCTACGAGTCTGGTGGGGAGATATCTCACTTTGCCCTCGATTCCCCCCTTTAGGAGGCAGTGCGGGCATCTGTGACCGACTGCCACACCTTGTCCGTGTGTGAAATCCTCCTCGTTGTGTTCAGCTTTCAGACATCACGTCCTCTTAAGGCCCTGGCTGCTTTGTCTTAAGTGGGCAAATGAGTTATTGCCATGATAGACCTTAAAACAGCATCTGATTTGATCATGGAGCCCACTTGACTTGAATACCTTTCTAATGCTGTGGGCTCTATGTTTGTTGAAGGACACTGAGGCACTAGAGTGTGTCCAAAGAATAGCAATGAAGCTGGGGAAGGGTCTAGAGCAGGAGTGTGGTGAGAAGCAGCTGAGGGACCTGGGGGTGTTGAGCCTGGAGAAAAGGAGGCTCAGGGGAGACCTTCTGGCTCTCCACAACTCCCTGAAAGGAGGTTGTAGAGAGGTGGGGNTGAAAGGGTTATCAGGCAGTGGAACGGGTTGCCCAGGGCAGTGGTGGCGTCCCCATCCCTGGAGGGATTTAAAAGACGTATAGACGTGGTGCTCGGGGATATGGTTTAGTCGAGGACTTGTCAGTGTGAGGTTGATGATTGGGCTCAATGATCATAAAGGTCTTTTCCTATCTAGGCAGTTCTGTGATTCATTATGTATGATGTGATTTTCTAACAGCACTATGAAGTAACGCCTATTTCTACCTGAAAATAAAGTGACCAGGCAAAATTCAGGTCTCCTTTCAGGGCATTGTGGAGAGCAAGAAGGTCTCCCCTGAGCCTCCTTTTTCTCCAGGCTCAACACCCCCAGGTCCCTCAGCTGCTCCTCACCACACTTGTGCTCTAGACCCTTCCTCAGCTTTGTGGCCCTTCTCTGGACATGCTCCAGCCCCTCAAGGTCCTTCTTGGAGTGAGGGGCCCAAACCTGACCCCAGGATTTGAGCGGTGGCCTCCCCAGTGCCCAGTCCAGGGGGATGATCCCTGCCCTAGTTGTGCTGGCCATCCACTTAGAAAGAGCAGGCTCAGGTGGCTGAGACCGGGAAGCCTACCGACCTATTAGCATGGTTAATATGAACTGGTCTTGCACAAGTAGTGCTGCAGAAGTTCACCTTGAAAGATACAAACCACTCCAGGCAGGCAATGGTGTTTCTTGGCATTTTTAACACAGACATGTTGAGCAGAACATTCAGGATTTCTGCAGAGATCAAGAAATTCCCCAAGCCAGATCATCTGCTTAAATTTGGTGGGGAACCTTAGAGCAGTACAGCAGTAGGAGTTTTTCCACAGATGTTCTCCAGATGTTATTGGCATGCCCGTTTTTTGAATAATAGGAAGGATACAAGTACTGTCCGTGTCCTTCCTACTCCCTCTCCTTTGTTATTTCTTCAGCGAAAGGGATTTTGTCTACATTGTTAATTTGAGTCCACAAACTTTCATTTTGAACTACAAAGCAGTTCTTGAGTTTCGGGAAGAGAAAAAATACCCTGTGACAATCAAATTGATTATTTGCCAAGTGTGTGCTCAGAAGAGGACAGACATCACAGAATTAAAAAGGCTGCAACTTTATTAGAGCATTAGTGAAGAGCAGTTTAATTAAGCCTGTGCACAACCACTTCTTAGAAGATTTTTGTCTACACTGTTAATTTCAAAGCGAGACCCGAGTCTCTGTCTCGGTTGCAGGCCAGTGCCTTAACCACAGGTTGCATTGATGCCCTTGGACAGGCCCGTGGTTTCTCCTCATCTCTTAAACCTGTGTCCATGGTCATGAAGGGCTGCGAATTATTTAAGGTGCTCCCGTCCAGCCTTCTCTGAGTGCTGTTCATTGGAAGAAGTCTGTTCGTGCAGACACCTGTGTTGCCACCTCCGAAACTAATCCGTGCTGCCTGGGGGAGAGGCAGATTTGGGTATTCCAGCGTTGTAGCGGGATGTTGGGCACAGGGAACGTGATCGCAGTTTGGGGGATTCCCGGGACATCTGGTACCTGGCAGCTCTCAGTTCTTGCCACTTATTGTCAGATTTATTACTAAACGAGATTTAAGATCTAAAATATGTTAGTATAGAAATACTGGCATTAACAGAGGTAAACTACAAAAACAGGAAAATACATTAAGCGTGGATTATTAAACAACGTCCAAGTGTTGTTGACCATAGGAACAGTCAGAGCTCTTCCAAAGTCTTGGTTAGCCTGAAGATCTGGGTAATCAGCTCCTGCAGGACATTTATTCAGGACCAGAGGCAACTTACCCCGACCATTCTTGGGGTTACAGCTTTTCTGTTGCCACCATTAAGGACAGATCCTGCAGTTGTCCGGGTCAGTTCTTCTGTACAGTTTATTTCTTCTCCAGTGCAGGATTAAGTCAGTCCTGCTTCTCTTTTCCTGTTTATCAGCACTTCATTCCCAAGCACTGGCACTTTTCATGGCAGTGTGGGGAAGTGGTGGGTTGGCCGTGGCTGGCTGTCAGGTGCCCACCCAGCCGCTCCATCGTACCCATCCTCAGCTGGACACGGGAGAGAAAATACAACAAAAGACTTGTGGGTCGAGATAAGGACAGGGAGAGGTCACTCAGCAACTGCTGTCACGAGCGAAACACTCGACTTGGGGAAATTATTTTAATTTATTGCCGACAGTGGAACAGGATAATGAGAAATGAGCTGTCTTAAAACACCTTCCTCCCACCCCTTCCTTCTCCCTGGGCTCAGCTTCACTCCTGGTTTTCTCCACCTCCTCCCCTCAGTGGCAGAGGGCGACAGGGAATGGGGGTTATGGTCAATCGATCACACGTTGTCTCTGCTGCTCCTTCCTCCTCAGGAGGAGGGCTCCTTACTCTCTCTGCTGCTCCAGTGCAGGAGATCTGCTCCACTGTGGACTTCCATGGGGTGCAGAGGGACAGCCTGCCATCTCACCATGGTCTTCACCACAGGCTGCAGGGGAGTCTCTGCTCCAGCACCTGGAGTGCCTCCTGCTCCTCCTTCCTCACTGTCCTTGAGGTCTGCAGAGCTGTTCCTCTCACTCTTTTTCTCAGCGGCTGTTGTGCATCTTTTTTACCGTTTCTTAACTATGTTATCCCAGACGCTCTACCAGTGTTGCTGATGGGTTTGACCTTGACCAATGGTGAGGATGTGTTGGAGCTGTCTAGCATTGGCTCCATCAGACATGAGGAAGCTTCTGTCAGCTTCTGACAGAAGCCATCCCTGTAGCCCCTCCACTACCAAAACCTTGCCATGCAAACCCGATTCAGGAGGATATGTTATTTTCTTACACTCTTTTCCTTAAGGTCTTGATTTATATGCACTTTAATGAGGACATTGCTGACTTCACCCCATGGATACACCCTACGTCGTGCTTTTACCACTCGCTCAGAATTGGTTTTTCTGTCCCAAATAGCAAGAGGTAGTAAACCTCACAGAAGGAAGACTAGAGATATTAAGCAGGAGAAGAATAATACTTCTGCCTTTTCCTGATAAATTTTACCTTTGGTTAAGATGGTTGTCTGTTTTCATCCTGGTGTAATGTTTTATGGCAAATTCATACAAGCTTTGACGAGATGTTGGAGGACTAATTTGTACAGTGGACAAATATATGTGCATCATGATACAGAAAAGTTGAACAAAAGGAGCTTAAAGAGTAGAATTATATTTAATTAAAGCACAATAAGGTCCAAGCCTCCAAAACTAAGTAATGGTTTGAATGTGTGCGGGCTGCAGATGTTGAATCCCCTTAATCCTCTTTTTTAAGACACGTCAAACAAATGGTGTTGGCTAATAAAGGATTAAAATGGCATCAAGGACCATTTATAACAGTCACACAAGCTACATGCGTGTGTCGTTTTGAGGGTTTATTTTTCTTATGCCGCCCGCCAACATAGACAACATAGGTTACATATTCTGTACAAGCTGTGTATTATTATCAAGACCTGCAGTTATCTCTGGAATTCCTGTTTGGTTATTGTTCAGTCCGTAATCTCAGTAAGACCCCCAACGTTTGGCCTGTGCTGCCTGAGATAGAAGGTTGCTCCCAATTTTCCAGTTAGGTCAACCAAAAAAATTAAGATATGATAGAGGGTCAGTGGAAGAAATTCATATCAAAACAACTGCTCACCATGTCATTATGACAACCTGCTGTAACAAATGTGCTTCTGTTTTAACTTATGACAATTAATTGCTAAAAGTAATTTAATCTGACAGTGGCAAGATGTTGAAAGGCGCGTGAAGATGTCATAAAAGCGACCTTTCTGCCCATGTGCCACCAAAAGCCATTTTTAACAAGGAGCCTCAAAAACAGTGCAACTTCTTTTGTACTTTGTTAATTAGTTATTGATTTGAAACAATGCTCTGCCAAATATTGTCAGATTAGCTAGACACCAGCAAGGTCACTGTGTGACAGTCTACTCCTGATAATCTTACGGTATATAAGAATTCTTTTTTCTCTGAACCTTTTGTTCCCATACCCTGAGAATTACATTTCCTGGCTTTAGCATTTGTGCTGATTTAAAATACAGCCAAGCTGTCTGTTATGTAGTTGGGTGTTTTGAGTTGTTAAAAAATGGCTCTGATTTAGGAGAAAATTGCCAGTGATCTAACGTCTAATGATCTTTGGCAGCGGTGATGCCCCAACGCCCTCGCTGATCCCAGCAGAGAAGAACCGGCTTTAATAAAATGGTCAGCGCCAGGGTTCAAGCCAGGGGTAAAACGAGCAAGTCCTGAGGTTGTTCGGCGACTCATCGGGATTAAAGATCATTTCCTCGCTTACGTTATTGCGAAAGAAAAATAACGGAGGTGGGTGAGGACGGGGAAAACCGAGCCACAGGATTAAGGCTGGAAGAGCTCAGTGTTCAACTTTTCAGGGGAAGCAACAGAAAACGCGAATCTGAATTTCAGATTGTGTTTGGCATCTGTTTAGGTAATTATTTTATAAGCTGATGGCAGTTATTTCAAATACAATTAATTATAGCGCGCTACATATGAAGGCACTTCAGCAAGTCGTTACCACCGTACATTAAATAAATAGTATATCGGTTTACTTAAAGCGCGGAGCACTTTGCTCTCTTTATTAGGAGAAATCAAATAACTTTGAGCCTGTTAAATCTTTCTTTCACTTAACTGCTCCTGAGTGTATGTAATAAGTAGAGGCAGAGATGTCAGGAATTAAAATACGGGGCAAAGCCGTTCTGTTTCCTTCAGCTCATGTGAGAGATACAAACTCTGTAACAGGGACTTTACAGCTGAGCTTTGTCCTGAAACCATAGCTGTTAACAAAAATATGGAGTTGTTGTTTTACTTAAACGTGTTGAAGTTTGTTAGATTCATTGTTTCCTGCGGTGGGGAAATCTGCATTTTTCTTGGCCAAAATGCTGTTTTTCTTGCAATAGCATGGTAAAAAAAAAAAAAAAAAAAAAAAGTCTGTTCTCATTACAACGTATAAACAGATTGAAAGAACTGGAAAGTAAAATAGTCTTTAAGTACTTTAGGAAATAGAAAAATAACACTTCTGCATGACTTCCATTAGGAATTTTTCAGTGTGAAAAAGTGCATGTAATCATTTAAACAACTGGCATGATCTCTCCTTGTGCCTGGCGAAGATAATTCCTTTTTCTAAAAGCATGGTATTCATTTTTGCAATTAATCTATTAATGGCCGGAAACGTGGCTGGTCGGGAGGACAGCTGCGAAGATACGACCTGATGGTTTGTTTTAGAAATGCTCTTTCATTCCTATAATTCGATGACATGAAAGACCATCTTGGGTGATACGCGCGACATTAGGCAGAAATACGTTGCTGGCAGAATCTCAGTCCCTGAAATTAAGTACTTTGGAAAGAAAAAGGCATGAGGAGATACAAAAGGCTGGTAAAACGCGGGGATACGTACAGCGGTGGTGTTCTCCAACACAACCACCCCAGCCTTTGGGAACTGTACTTACTGGGGTTGTTTTTAGAATGAGAATAGGTAAGTCCACCCACAGAGGGTGGCAGGAGCCGTGCTTGGAGCATCATGATGCAGGAACGTTGGTGTGACCTGCACAGGTATTTGTCAATAGCCGTGGTAGGGCTGTGTAGGTGGGACTGATCTGAGGAGCTGTTATTTCACCTCCGGCCTGATGACCTTCCCCGTGCAGGATTTCCAAGATGTTTGCCAGAAGGAGCGGCTTTGAATTCAGGCTTGCTCCAACCCGGAACCCTGCAAGTTATCTGGAAAAGGGGAAAAATATCAAAAAAAAGCAAAAATCCAAAAGGCTCTCAGGGAGCTAAAAGGGGAATTAGTAATTTTTTTTCTACAGGAAAACTTCCTTTGATTCATTTCCCTCCTTCCTCCTATTCTCTTCTCCTGCACCTCTTTCCTCTCGGTGAGTCAGCAATGTTCTTGTCCCCAGACTCAGACAAATGTCATATCTGCGTTTGTTTATATGTCTTTCTGATAGAATAATTGGGTTAGGTGACTCCTACCACGTCTATCAGTTTGGAAACAGCATGGACAAAAAGGGTATTGCGGATATTCAGGGACAAGATCTGTTCTGAAGGCAGACTTTTAATTATTTATTCTCCAGCTCAATAGGGACCAACTGGCCACTAAAAAAAGGGGAAAAAAAAAAAGCAGTCATTTAAAATACCAACCCCCAAGCTTTTGCTGGAGATGGTAATTAAGAGCCACAGAGAAACCGGTTTTGTCTTAATTTCTCTTCTTTTTGGTCTCGATTCCCACACTTTACTACAAGATGGCTGGGTGGCGGTGACAGGACATGCCAGACTCCAGCAGAAGTAATAACAGGAAAATCCAGGCTGGAGCAACAGCCTGACAAAATTGTCTTACCCTGTCTGGCAAGCAGATACTTCAGCCAGGGAGATGATGCTCTGATAACTCTTCAAGACTTAATTAATTTAGCCCGAGGTCTGAGTTTTACTTTTTAAACAGCAAAACCCTTCCAGTTACAAACTGCCTCAAATTTCCTAGTAAAAAAAAAAAGCTGAAGAAATGGGGAGGGTGTTTGAACACAGCGAGCTGGCAGCAGGAAGCGCTCCCCGTGCAGAGGGGCTGCGACGTTGGAGTGGCTGCGGGTTGAACGTTTGCTCCTCGCTTTGCTGGTTCCTGCACAGGTCTACAGCCAAACTCAAGGTGCTTTCAGTTTGAGTGCAGATCTGAGGGATTTCACCTGTAGCACGAGCCTTTTAAAAAGTGCTCGTATGTTCCTGTAACGTCCGCGAGGTCCTGACAGGGCAGCGCTCTGAATATCTCCTGCAAAGACCCCGTTTTGCCAAAGCTGAAATGCAGTATTAAGTCAGCGACGCATCAATGCAGCTGAGACCACCAGCACCTCTGCAAAGGATAGCCATGAGCGCTGACGACGTCACTCCGTGGTTTCAGGCCGTTGTTTGCCTGCTGAAATATTATAAAAAAGCACGTTTGGGGGCAGGTCCCGTGGCCAGGAGGGTTGTGATTTGCAGGGTCAGCTTGTTCCTCACAGAGCGGAGGTGGTTGGAGCACTTTGGGGACAGGAGGAGAGGGTTTGGGTTTTTTTAATTGAGAAGCAGCTCTGGGTTGTTGGTCAGGAATTATATTAATTGAGGGCTTAGCTGGGGAGACTCTCTTCTGGCTTGGAGTTGCTTTGTTTTGTCTCTTGTGTGCAGCAAAGCTGGATATAAAGGGGAAAAGCAACTCCCTGCTGCTGCCCCGGGGGGGCGGCTGGGATCCCAGCTCCCCCTGTACCCGCGTAGAGATATATACATATATATAGCATAGCTCTGAATTTTATTTCCTGACCACCATCGCCAGGGAAAGCCCAGCTGGCTTCTGAAGTGGGGAAAGTGGGACAGGATCCGAAGTCGTCTTGGATGGTAATTGCGGTGGGAGCTGGGGAGAACAGGGGCCCCGGGGAGGACCCAAAACACGGAACGTGAAAAACCCGGCTAGACATCGCCAGCTTTGCATTAGCTAAAACTTGTTGTCTTTTAAATTTTTTAGTTTTAAAGCTGGTCTCAGCAGTCGTGCCGTAGCCAAGCGCGGGTGTTGCCGCGTCCTCTCAGGCCAGCCCTTTTGCACCCGTGGTGACAATCCCAACACCATCCCAGCGTGCCAAATGCATTTTTGTTTTACGTCTCCCATTGGGCTATGAGACAGCCAAGACGCTGCACGTTTCCTGTGACACTTATTCATTTAGCAGGTCTGTCGAGATTGCCCACTTTCCTGGTAAATGGTCAGGAATTTTTGGAGGTGGGAGGTCTCTGTGACTGAATATGATGTGTATTTAACTGCAGTTGTGTGAGGCTTCTGGTCTTCCTTTCTGCTGCTGACTGCATCCGCACGCCAGAAAAGAGTCTCCCCAGCTAAGCCCTCAATTAATATGAATCCTGACCAACAACCTAGAGCTGCTTCTCAATTAAAAAAACCCCAAGAAGAAAGGGGCAACCTCTTTTCACTTGTGCCCTGCAATAGGACAAGGGGCAAGGGATGCAAGCAAGAGCACAGGAAGTTCCACCTCAGCATGAGGAGGAACTTCTTGACTGTGAGGGTGACAGAGCCCTGGAACAGGCTGGCCAGGGAGGTTGTGGAGTCTCCTTCTCTGGAGACTTTCAAGACCCGTCTGGATGCGTTCCTGTGCGACCTGCCCTAGATTCTCTGGTCCTGCTTGGCAGGGGGGTTGGACTCGATGATCTCCAGAGGTCCCTTCCAACCCCTCACATTCTATGATTCTGTGATCTTTATCACTAGGGCTTCACAAGCAATATTGGGAACGCTTCCATCGCCGGCCTGCTTCACCAATAAAATAGGCACAAGAAATTACACAGAATCACCTCAAATAGATCTGGGAATGAGAGCTGAGATCTGTAATATGAAAAATGAAACCTTAAGTCACTTGGCCATATTGCTTTTCGAAGGCACGTGCCGAACAGCGGCCTTGGGTATTCTATTTATATCTGCGACTCCACGAATGACCAGACTCAGCTGTTGTGGTGCCTGGTCTCTCCTTCTGTCTCAGAAGCAGCTGCTGCCTACTGCCAGAGTAGATATCTTGCCCCCATCTCAGAAAGGGCCCTTAAAAAGATAATACAGCCTTTGTGTTTCCCCAGATACTCCTGTGAGAGGGGTGGAAGAGGCCGGCATTTTTACATCCGAAGCTCTTGGTTTAGTCCCTGCTAAGGTTATAAGTCAGGAAAAATACCAAATGGCTGTTTCCGAACGCACTTGAATGCAGTTGCTGAATAAAATAACATCAGTCACCAGCAATGCACTTACATTATTTGAGTGTTGAACCTGTGCAGATGCAGTGCTCTGTGTTTCCACAGAGCTACACCAGACACTGGTGACCGTGAACACGGTCTGCCACCTACACAGCTGATCAAATCCTGCTAGGTTTTGTTGTTTGTATGCAAATAAAATCCATACAGAGCCTGTGGAAGAAGGGAGGGAAGAAATGCGTCCACCATTCCAATTTCCAAGGGCAAAGCAGAAGTTGCCTGTGATTTTACCTCTTCCCCTCTTGTTTTCTCTCAAGTCATCTACTTCTCACCCAACTCAGGATGCAGCAACTAGAACAACTCCCTTGACCCACGGCTCAGTCTTCACTGCCCTTGCTTGCCAGTGCTCCTAGCAGGATCAACAGAGCTGAATTTTACATCCACGTTGTCAGATTTAAGATTTGTTATGAATTTGCCTCCACCGTCATTCTTGCTTCTGTATCTTCTCCCTGAGTTACCGCTGCTTTGGCGCCGAGGGGATCTTGACGTTGTTCAGTCATCTGCTCTCTCCTTTTGTCGTGTCTCACAAAGCTGGACTTGCCCCAGTGTAGAAGGCAGTCTCCATCGCCATCGTTCCTGAAAAGCCGGTTATTTAAGAGTTCTGCAAGAGCCAACCCATCTTTGTTTATCTGCGTATATGTACCACACACTGAGTGTATGAACTCTGTGATTCAGTAAAAAATATTTTCAGGTAGATGGAATGCTTCCTAATACACTGGAATTTCTCCATTAAAGATCAAATCTGATCTTTAAATCAGAGTGAAATGGCCTGAGCTAGACACTTTAAAGTCTTATTTGCAGGTACTCATGCTGCAGAAAAATATTAGTATGAGATCCTTTGCTTCTGCTTTTTTCCTGGGTTTGCTTTCTATCCTTTCTTCCTTTTCTCTGATTGTAATACCATAGCTTTCTTTGGGGGAAAAAAAAATAATCCCATGCTGGCTGGCTTTTTGGCTTCTGTTCCAGCTTCCTTGCCTTCAAAGCCTCTTAGGCCTTGTCCTCCACAGAGGTTTTGGAGCTGCTCTGGTGGTAATAAACCATGGTGTGGTTTCATTATGTACCACCATAATGGAACAGCTTTTGTCTCATGTAAAGCAAATATTTGGAGTGAGGAAAAAGCAGCAGGTGATGAGCATCATTTAGTACTAATGAAGTCTGGAGAGGGCAGCTGTTGGAAACGGGTCATGCCAGAGCAGGAGATGGGGAGGTAGAAGGGGCAAAAGAGACTTGATATCACTTCTTTTTTTTAATTTGTGGGTGGTGAAAGGAGGGAAAGTGTACAGAGAGGAGTGAAGTGTAAATGCAGGTCAGAGGAGAAGGGAGTGTGGTGGTGGGAGGACATGAGGAGGACACCAGAGCTGTAGGGGGTAAGATGGGGTACTCCAAATGGTGGCAGACCTCAAGTTTGGCTCCTTCAAAGGACTGGAGAATTGTTTTTAACTCCATTGGCATTAAAGAAAGTGACTCACTGGGTACCAGATTAGACCAGAGATCCACAGATCCTGCCCTGGCAGGGGCATGGATTAAAATCTTCCCCATTCATCTTGAGCATTTGCCACCCAAGCCTTCAGGTGTCTGTGTACACATATTAACTTGCTTTTGAAAGTGTTGCTTTTTTTGAAATTTCCCAGTGAAATCCACTTAATTTTTCCTGTGTCCATTACCAGAAAGTGCTGCAGAATGTGATGTTGGCGTGAGTCAGGTCATGATAACCAAGAGCTGCATAGCAGTAGGAACAAGCTGTATCCCTTCACTCTTCATTTCGGACCTTCAAACATACCGTTTTCTTTTAACAGTTTTCTGTACAGAAAAATACATTTTTTTATTATATAGAATATACCAGCGTTAGCCAGCGACCACTGAAAATCTTGGATTTTCACGGTGGCAGGCTGCTACTTCTAGCCTGTATTTTTATATTGTTGTACTTACATTATACGTTAATTTTAATTCAATGATTTTTCAGGAGGGTTAGGGAAATTACAAAAGTCTACCTGCCCCAAGGCTTGGGTGAGGCAAGGGATGAGCTGTACCCAACTGCAGAGGTCCTGCTGGTGGGGAAGGGTCTGACAGCCCCAGGGAAGGACAGGAGACCTGAGCCTTCTCCATCCTTCTGCCTCCCAGCCACTGTGCGGTTCTGCTCTGCCCTGTTTAACACGTTAGCACTCTTATTTACAGTAGCTCATCGAGCTAGAAGGAGAAATTGTTTTGCTGTGATATGCAGTAATTATAGAAACCACCTTCACGTAAATTGTTAAGGAGCTGTTCAGCTGTGTGGCATATTTCCCCATTTGTATGCATTTCACTTTTCACTTGTCGCAAAAAAAAAAAAAAAGAAAAAAAAATGATTACAACTCCTTGATTTGGAAGAAAAAAAAAAAACAAAGTAAAAGGAGAGAGCTGTCACCAGAGCTTAAAACTAATTTGATTTTCTTGATTTGATTTCTGTGAGTTTTGATGAATTTGAAGTTTGAGAGGGGATCTGAGCTGCTCTGCCCCAGTAAAGTCTGTGGTAGTTCAAGGCCTCCAGCTCTTGCCCCATCTGTAACTTTCCAGCAACAGGTTACTGTGAAATAAAATTTAAAAAATAGAGTAAAATTTGGCATTGAAACAGGAAATATGTGAACCTGTCACAGTAAGCAGTCTCAAAGGGCAAGCTGCTTTGCAGGAGCTAATTAACCTTAGGAAATAATTACACAAATATGCAAATGTTGTTTAGATAATTCCATGTGTTATCAACTCAGGTAGTCCATCATAACTGCAGACCTTGCAATGTCTAGGTGTTAGAATCTGGCACAGCTGATAAGGCTTCGGTTGCTGCATCACTTCAGCTTGGTATTTAACAATTAATGACTGTGATATTACATTAGTAAATTCAACCTGGTTTTTTGAATGCAGCAGAACGCCGCGCTGCATTCACTGCGTGCACGCTGCTTATCTGCCCATTCCTAACGGCCCCAGCCATTAAAATGTTACGTACCTTTCAACTCTTGGCAATATTCAGGAAAAAAAAAAAACCCAACGAGACCAAAACCTGTGGTCCCTTCCTCCACTTTACACAATGGATGGCCCAGGAATTTACCCACAGTCATTTTGGGTCTTCAGGGACTTTGTTACAGAGAGAATTTTAAATCTGCAAGATGGTTTTCTTGAAGAAAAACCTTTTTTTTTTTTTTTCTGAAACAAGGTGAGGAGCAGCATTTTATACAAGTGTGTTTCTGTTAACGTTGTATAAACCCCAAAACAACATCATCAAGGTCCTCCTAAAACCAAGCCTATTCTGGAGCTCTAGGACATCCCTAACCCACGCCAGAGGCTGAGCAGATTGATGACCTGCAGCCTCTTCCCACCTCGGCTACCAGGAGAGGTTCTGGCCCTGGGATAGTAGATGGCTTTGTATATACGAGAAATGTGGATTTATTAGTCGTTGTAATATTATTTTCATAGCCTGCTATTAAACTATTTGATGAAACTTTTGCTATTAAAATTAAAAGCTCCATATTAACTATTTATGATAACTTTTTGAGCAATCACCATTCTGGTTTAGAAAGTGAGGCATTTTTAATAAATAGTTAAGAGATAGTGCTTAAAAACTAGGTGGGGGGGAGGCCTTTTATCACTAGAGAAAGGAATCTGTTCTTAAACCAGTATTTGTGAATACTCATCTCTTCCATGTGAAATAAAATTTCATTCTATTTGCAAGTGCTCGATGACAGTTTCTCATGGAAAAGGGATATGTCCGTGTGGCAAGAGCATCCTTTTTATTAGCCCCATGTACCTGTCATTAGCCGAATCCAAACCTGCTATCGTCTGGCTACTTATATTCTGTGTTACTTTTATGGATGCCTCTTTCATAGCAGGTTCCAGAAACATGTGCCTTCTCTAGCATTCAGGAAAAGGAGTAAATACAACATCGGTAATCTAAAACTCCTTGGCAGTACTTGCATTAAATTATTTTAACCCCCTTCATCTCCAAGGCAATCTTTGGTGGGTATGCAGGTGTGACAGGTGTTCAATATCTGATAGTCTCCATAGCGCTGGTAGTCACTGATGGCAAATGAGGCATATTCACTCTCATTTTGAGTGAAAAGAGCTAAAACGCAGTAGTTGCTAGGAAAAAGTCATGGATGTTGTTTAATTTGTTAGTGCCTTAAGGGTAAATCTTCAGGGTGGTGGGCCATTACACACGGAGGCAGGTAGGATTTTGGATGATGGGAGCATGGGTGAAGGTGGCACCTTCTGTGCGCAGAGCATCTGCTGCATCACTCACTGCCTGAGCCACCACCATGGACCTCTGGTGCAGGAAGCCCATCAGGAGGTACCTGATCTGCAGCAATCCGGTAACTGCCTGGTTTTGTGTTACTTTGCATTGGTCAAGCATCAGTGGAGACCTTTTCAGATAACATTGTTCTTAATTTATTTTTTTTTCTATTTTATTTCTAATATATATATTGAGGAGGGGACAGAGAGTTCCAGAGGGCTGGAGACCCACAGCTGTGAGTTCCACGCCTCTGAAGAATCAGACTCCTTATTTAGACACAGAATTACTGATTACAGGTGGCAGGTTTTCCTAGAATCATAGACTGGTCCGGGTTGGAAGGGACCTTTAAAGCTCATTGAATCCAACCCCCCTGCAGGGAGCAGGGACCTGCTCTGCAACTAGAGCAGGTTGCTCAGAGCCCCGGCCAACCTCACCTGCAATGGTGCCAGGGATGGGGCAGCCACCACCTCTCTGGGCAACCTGCACCAGGCTCTCACCGCCTTCATTGTACCAAATTTCTTCCTTCCCTCTAGTCTACATCTCCCCTACTTTAGTTCAAACCCATCACCCCTTGTCCTGTAGCACCTGTCAGCTGCTGGAAATTCAAGTTGGGCTTTCCCAGCACCTTTTCCATCTCAGTCTGTTTCACAAATGAGAATACGTTCAACCTCAGCTGCCGTCTGAGGTACAGGGCGCGATCTCTCCCCTCCTTTCTGCACAGTCTCGTAGATAATTATGTACAGCATGACCAAGAGGCCCCCACTTTATCAAATAATTTAACAGGGTGGTATGTCAGTGCATTCTGTTTAGCTGCAGTGGAAAGAAGGAAACCAATAGCTGCCTGAAACTGTCAGCTTCGTACCAAAACTGCAGCATTCAGCCCCATAACTGACCCCAGGCCAGGCTCATCCTGGTGGACCCATCACAATTCAAAGTCCTGAGGAGACCAGCTGTGCTCCGCAGTCGGCAGTGCCTGCTCCCACAGCCAGATGTTTCTTGCACAAACACGGCGCCCGTTGATTCTCCATCCGAGTGGTTTAAATACGGGCTTGTTAGGAGGGGAAAAATAAGCAGATGCTCTGAAGAAAGAGCTTTTCTTCTAAACGTACACAACTCCTACAAACTCCTTCTCGCACATATGTGCTTTTCTTACCTTGTTTAGCAGAGTCTGTACAGCAACGCAGTTTATCCTGACATTTTACGGCTTTTTTTTCCACCAGTGACAAAGGAAACTGTAGTTACAGTCTATATCTAACTCGTTCTACCTCATTTCTTCTCGCTTTTTTAAAGCCCTATCGAGTCTTTGTGCTGGACTGTGGAGCTGTGCAGTTAATGATTTGGTTTACTAGACCACTGGTTACACTTTAATTGGTGGAAGCTTTTTCGGGCTGAGTTTCTGAATCCTTCAGAAGCTTCTTGCTGCTGCCGTAGTCTTGTGGAAGTGCTAAAACTGCGTGCTTTTCCCAGCAGCATGTAGAATAGTAAATACAAAATAACTGAAAAGGGGGGGGAAAAACAGGAACAGCCTCTTATTTTTGTCAGATTGTGAAAGTGGGGTTATGTACCTGTGTAGAAATTGCTGCTAAGAGAATTAATGGTAACATAATTATCTAAAAATAAATATCTCCTGCATATTTAACTAAAATCTTTTAGATAGTCATTTAATAACTCTCCCGGTGTTTTAATGTGCCTTTTCCATAGGTGTCATAATTAGAGTACATCACTTTTCTGTAGGAAACTCCAGTTCAAGTTGTCCTTCAGCTTTGTCTTAATAACTGGTCTGTCAATCACATTTTCTTCATGAAATTTCTTTTGAAAAACTTCCCTCTTTCCTGGCAAAGGGAGGAGACTTTACCTTCTTTGCCTATCTCTACAGTGAAATTTCAGAAGCAGGGCTGAAAGAAAATGAGCCCTTTCTCAAGCTGAGGTGGTTTACAGTCGTTGATACATAATTAGTTAAAACTATAATCTGTCATAGTCAATCAAGAGCAGAATCTGTCCAGGATTAAGAGAAATACTTCAGAGCACTTCTGTGCTTTTTGGCAAATTTGATATATATGTTTTAATCACTGCTGCCTTAGAGAAAAAAAAAAAATAAATAAAATTAAAAGCACATAATTGTTTTAAAAGGGTTGGGTCCAGTTCCATGAAGACTTGTAGCCATCTCACTCTTATTTAGGAAACTGGGAACGAGAATGGAAGTAAAAGCCTAAATCTACCACGTTATTTAGTTGTCTGTCTTCCTGTTGATTTTAGACACTCGTAAGAGCTTGAATTCCCAAAACTTGAGTTGAAGAATGGGACTAAGACCTAAATCACTTCAGTGTTCTCGGTAAAGTTACAGTAATTCACACGACGTAATTAGCATCCTCTGATTGCCAGTGGCTTTTGCTGGTTTGCACTTTATTTTCCTCACGGAAATGAGGCTTTTGTGGTCTGCTTCTGAGTCACCCAGGGCTGTGAAGTTGGTGGAGCAGAGCAAAGGGGAAAGGGATGCAAATTTTAGGAAATGACGTGACCTTGACTGCTCAGCTCTTTCTGGCACAAAAGAGCCTGGAAAGCACCCGCGGTGTTGTGCTCGAGGTGTGAAATTGTTGTGCTGGTTCAGCCATCATCATCATTTGATGCTGCCATCAGTTGCCAGGTCACACAGGCCAACGCTGAACTCAGCAACATCCCTCACAAGTCTTCTCTCAGACAGTCCTGCCACAGGTTCCTGTGGGCCCAGCTCCTCCACTGCCCACTGTGGTGCCAGCATCGCCTGCTGGACACAACAGACAGAGATGGCTCCTCAGTGGCCTTCACATGGAAGGACACCACTGAGAGAGCTCAGCAACATGCAACCAGCCCCAACAGAAGCCACACCCAACAGAAAGCTCTTCTAACTAGTTGGCTTCTGGTTAATATAATCCTGAACTCACCCACCAGCCCAACCATGACCACCTGGGTGAGGGCAGAGCCTCAGGTGGGCCAGGTTCTGCCTCTGGAACATGAAGCCAATAGGAAAACCAAAACATTCTGCTGGGTTGTGACTCATCCACAGGTCAACTCCAGCTTGGGGCCCACAACTCAGGCCTCAGCACTTCAGAAATCCTCATGGGTCAGGGGATCTAGCAGACCATCTCACTCTTGTCACCCAAGACTAGGCAGGTGTGTAGGTACAACATGGAGAACCTGAGAAATAAGTGAAATATAGAGGGGTACAGGGCTTTCCCAGAGCCGCTGAGGTAGAGAGGTGGGACTGCATAACCCAGATGTCTGAGGAGGGTGTGCTAAAATCAGTGTAAATCACTCCAGTGCCTTCATCAACACTTACATTGGCTGGTGTTCACAAATTCTTGTTGAATAATGAGAAAAACCACTCCCCTAACTACCAGAGACTCCAAAGTAATGGCTAATGTGGAAGCAGTCAAGAGGTGTTCTACCTGCACTGCATCTTAGCCTGCAGTTGCAAAAAGGAGCATTTAAAAGAGAAGTTGCAAATGCCACCATTTTTCTCTTTGGCAGATTTCCGTTGGCCCATAATACGAGGAAATTGTAAAGACTGAAATTATATTTTTATTGTTTCTGCTTGTTTTTATTTGTTTTATCAGACTACGGCTTAACTACTTTAAACAAACCATCAGTGAGCAAACATTCGACAAAGAGTTGTCAAAAGAAAGCAAATCAGAGCAGTGGCTCATAATTTCTTTGAATGCCTCCGTTTAGCTGAATTGCCATGACGGTATTTAGACAAAATTTTGCAGATGCATAATTTCTGTTGTATTTATTAAAATAAGCTGCAATAAACCAACAGTTTTACTGCCTTTAAATCGCAATCTTAAATTTCTTTTATTGAGACAAATGAATTTGGGGGGTTTTTTTGACACTAGAGTGTATTCATTTGAGGTTTGTTTTAACAAAACATTTTAACGTATAGAAACACGTTGCTTTTAGACAGAATTGCCGGTTTTTAAAAGGTAATTGTCACAAACGTGATTTCTTTCTGCAGGATAATGGATCCCCTGAAGAACATGCAATTTATGTTTGGGACCATTTTATTTCCCAGTCAGCTGCAGAGAACGTGTTTTTTGTTGCTCACAGTTATGGTGGACTTGCCTTTGTAGAGTTGGTAAGTGTGACTTCTCCGTTGCCTTCTTTCCTCAAGTCTTTCATAGATTTCCTGAATTCTTTGTGGTCACAAAGAACTGCTAATATTGTAAATTCTTTGTGATTCCCAACCTTTCTTGGGAAAAGTTGGACTACCTGATCCTTGATGTCCCTTCGAACCTGGTAGTCTATGGTTCTATGACTCACCTTCTTGAAAGCAGCCATTTAGGAACAGCTTTGAACCAATGGTCAGGTACAGATCTGTGAGGTCACTGCATTGTTCTCTGGTTTTGAGTTAAACAGTAAGGTCCCAAGCGTGCACAAACACAGAGACCTTGGGGAAACAAAATGCTTTCGGTCCTCCTTGTCCGGGCTAGGTACTGAAAGGCATCACTCAGTGGGGGGGACATCACTCTGGGGCAGAAGGACTGGAGGTGAAGGCTGAGAACGTATAAGAATAGATTTAAAACAAAAGGGTAAAAAAAAAAAAACAAACCTTAAAGTAATGTCAACAAATTTGCATTTTTGTATATGGATTAGAACTGAATATGAGGGGAAATTTTAAGGTTTTACACAATTCTGCAGTTTTTCCACAAAGTTCTTTAGAAGTTGCTGGGAAGACCTTTCTTTTTGCCATTTATTAGGCTCTGGAAAAACCCTTCAGTGATTTGAGGTGGGGAGGACTCTGCCATACCATGATGGATGCTGAGACTTCTGAACGTCCCATTTATCTGTCTTCCACCCTTTAAAGGCAAATTGGTTGACCACAGCTGGTGTGAGAAGTTGCCTCTTGAACTTGCGTACCATTTTTTAACCATAGCTATAGTGCCATCACTTCATTGTGAAATGCTGGTGTAATTGGGACTGAAGAAAAGCAAAAAAAAAACCAGCAAAAAAAGTCCTGTTTATTGTGGGAACATAAATTGCAGAACATTTCAGTTGTTTTTTTCAACACAGGCATCAGCAGACCTCTATGTTCATCTCTTTCTGTAACACATTAGTTTGGTCTAACTGAAAGTTAGTGAAAGTGGTTCCTGCCTGAACAGTGGGTGCTTTAGTTAAGAAAAAGCATGCATGAGTGGTTTTTTTTCCTTAATTTTGTCCTGCTCTAAGTAGCAAGAAAAATCCAGAGCAGGAATGCTTTATTATTTAAGAACTTTAAGATTTTTGTTAACCCTTTTCATTTGTAGAAATTAAGGCCATTTTGATTTTCCCTGTGCTTCCAGAAGAGTGTTCTTAAAATACGTATGACCTGCACAGATTTGAGACTTGAGAGCAGTTCAGCTGATGGTTTTCCACGGGTATTTTATTACCAGGTCAATAAATAGTCTCAAAACTAAGTTGTTAAGAGGCCAAATTGGTGAAGATTAGTAATTCCTTCTATAACCACAGCTTTGGGTTGTACTGTTGCTCCTCGGATGCAGTGAAGGGTGGGGAGCATCTCTTCTGCCTTGGCTTTTCTCAGCTGTGGTTTTCAGCCCAGGTTATCCTGGTGTGCCTCGTCTGCCCAAAGTCAGCAGAATTTCTGTAACTTTTGGGTCATTTGGGTCACCAGATGCCTACAGAGATACGCACTTAGCTGAGGGCAGGGATAAAAATTGACTGGAGACCTTTCTCAGCATTTGCTAAACAAAGTGCTTGGGCAGTTTTTCCATCACGTTTCAGTCAATGGCTTGAGGTGGCATGGGTAACAGATGACCAACGTGTCATTCCCATTTTGCCTGTTTCTCTTGTCACACTGGTGGATATTTCTTCACTTTTGTTCTACTTTAATATGAAGCACACAGATGTTTCAGAACAAGACTTGACTTCTGACCTTGGGGCTTCCAGGGTCAGGGTGCTCAGGGCCTGTGAAATTATCACAAGCTGAGCTAAAGTTTTCATCCATCGCAGGAAGCAACCAGTAAGTAAGAAGTTAAAAAGGAGCTTTGTCAGAGAGACAAGATGGTCTCAGTAAGGGTCAGCTTCTGTAGTCTGCTGTCTCCGCAGGAGTTGCATGCCTGAGAGGAAGAATATAATATACAACCATCGGCACGTCACATATCTGTCATGCAAACCTAGACCTAAGAACTATATTTAATGTAGCCCGATTGTTTTTCCAAAAATCAAAGGATATTAACACCTGGTTTTGGTAGAGGTGGTTTGATATCTGAGCTCTGCGGAAAGCAGTTTAATTAAATAATGTGTGCACTGAAGCAGATATCACTGAAATAAACCCTGAACTATCCTATCACAATATTAATTTGTAAGATTTTATTTTGTCATGATCTCCATTCTCTTCCACTTGATATCCATATGGCACTTAGTAATTGCAAAGAGCTCAAAAAAAAAAAAAAAAGAAAAGGAGCAGCTGATGGGCAATTACTGTCTTATGACAAATACATATTTGATTGCTTTCTTTCCTGCTTTGTGTGGGGGAGATGATGAGGGTGATGGAGCAGCTACACTGTATAGCAACCACACCACCTCTACCCTTGCTGTGCAGGAATTTTGGGTCAACTGCTTGATAAAATTGTAGGTTACGGTAGTTACGGAGACCTGTTGCGCAGCTGCTCCTTGCAGGAGAGCGATGTGAAGCATGTGGCTTTAATTTGGGCTGAAGGTTTCTGCCTGGGCCCTCTGCATTTTATTATGCCTGCGGGGAAAAAGAAAACAAACAGAATAACCCCAAAACATCTGCGTTTTCAATGGGTATCTTTTAAATTCACTTTGCATGTTCAGTGCTGCGAGGTCTGTCCCGACCGCTCGCGACCAGCTCGGTCGCAGAGATGCCCAGCTCATCACCTCATCGTGGTGTGAGGCTCTTGAGGAAAACCTGGCATTAAGAAGAAAAACCCAAATAAACCTGCTAATAAGCAAAGTGTCGTTCATCGCATGGTGTGGGGAGAGCTGCTGCTCTCCCAGTTCAGCCTCGCAGGGGCAGGACGTGTCCTGGTGCCCCTTGGTTGGCAGCTGCTCAAGGAGCTGGCAGAGGAACAGCAGCTCTGCAGGTTCCTGAAGTGCAGGTCTGGGATGTGGACATGCATTTTGGGGGGAAACTTGAAACTGAAAAGAGAACAAATATGACCGTTGCATGTGAAATTGATATAAAATGAGGAGCGTTTTTTTTTTTTACTAGACCTTTGGTGGCCAAAACTGGTCATCACTGCAGATTTCATCTCGCCATAGAAATCTGGCCGTGGTTGGGAAGTCCTTCATTAGACAAACCAGTAAAGCTTGGCGGCAATTTTCACATGCGTGCCACAGCGTATGACATCTTTATTGGCCTTTGCAGCTTTTTAATCTACATTTTCGTGTGTCTGTGATTACGGGACGCTAAGGAAAACAGGACAAGTCTGTGGTATCGTGCCCGAACGCTCAGAAACTATCAGCCAGTTCCTGCAACGAGGGCCACAACTTCTGTACCTTGCTGGGTCATAGATTACATGGGGAATAATTGAAAGCGATTGAACATGTGTGGGAAGTAAAGTTCCACCAATAAATGTAATTAGTTGCATTGTTTATAGCTTGAATTACAAATGCTCATCATAAACCATACGCTAAAGCGTATCTTAATATTTAGTAATTAAGACCTCGTGTAACTGTGGTTCAAAATTAAATGTGCGCCTAATAATATCCACACGTAAATTACTTTTTGAATACACGGCACTAAAAATAGTTGTTGGGTCACTGTGTTCTGCTAATTACTGATTTTGAAAAACTCGAGCCGTGATTCATGAGCACATCTCAGCTTCTTGCTTCTGTTATCCCTTCCACAGCGTAGTCGGGGATTTATTTTCAGAAGCAGCGTGCTGTGGTTGACAGTATAAATTGTGGAACTTTCCCAGCTCCTAGCTTATAATAATTTTATGAAATTTAACAGAAAGTGAGAATTTCAAGTTGATGGAGTCAATTTTATATTTAGTTTACAGAAAATAAGTTTCTGGTACAACGCCTCCCTTGAGGTTCTTCTGCCAGATTTTGTGGGTTTACAATTATTTTGCTTTAAAAAGAATGTTTTCCCTTGTCGTTGCCTGCATGAAAGAGCCGTGCGGGAGGAAGGAGACACCGTGCCCACCGTGCCTACCTGCATGCTGAGACCTTCTCCTGCAGATCTAATTGCAGCATCAGGGCCTGGCAGCGTGCGGAGGGGACAGAAAGGGAGGTCCTTGGATGCTAGGTGACATCTAAAACTAGCCGTGCCCATCACTGTAAAAAACACATGACAGCTACTCATTTCAGAATCACGAGAAGAATTGTTAAATCTAAGCTTTCAAAGTTGTCGCTTAGGTATCCAGTACCCTGAGATTTAAAGAAAAAAAATATTTTGTCAACGATCTCTTCTGTTTGCCTCCTATATTCGTGAGACCTTTAGGCTTTGCGTTTTCAAGGGTTTGCTCAGCACCTTGTGAACCAGAAGCATAGCCTTTTTTTGTTTTAAACTCAATTAAATAGTATCTCTGAGGAAAAAACCCCACCAAATATCGTGGGAATCATGGCAAAATTGTGAGGATCGGTGGTGGTATCGCCACCTTCCAGCATCGATACCCCTGTAAAAATGCAAAGTGCACGGGGGGAATGAAATATAATTAAATTAGGAGAATTCATTGTCTTTGAGCGAATGAGAAACTATTCGTTATGGTCTTTGTTGGGATGTAGATATTGACAATTTGCACAAAGATATAGGTCAAAGTGTGTGTGTGTGTGTATTTTTAGGAGGCTTTGTTAAAATGAGAGCCCTTAAAACACGCCGCTCAAATTACTGTATCCACCGTAGCATCTTAATTCCGTCAAAATCAGGCAATTCTGTCCATCTGAAGTAATTCTAGGTCCATCATTTTGAGAGGCGCTCTGCAATAGGCTGCCACTTCGTTTTGTTGTCTTGTGCCAAGTACGGCGAGGACCTGACCCTGGCCAGAGCTGGTGGGTGCCGTGATAATAATAACGGTGATAAGCAGACACCTGCCGAGCTACCTGGGTGTCTCCGAGGCTGCATCAATATTCTGGCACAGGCAGAATGCAATTTAAGAGCCTTAATGGCCGGGCTGTGAACCTGTCAATAGCTTTCCATTAATTTAATTTCCTGACATTTCAAACTGAACGGTTTGTTATATTTGGGGTTTTATTTATCTGTGCTTACATATACTTCTATAAATGTATCTGCCTGCTTATTTTTTATGTTCAGTTTGGCTCAAGAATTGATGAACATAGAGTAGGTAACGTGGATGTGCGACTCTTCATTCCCCTGGCTGGCGTATTAAATCAAAATACATCTACTGGTGTGTCGCAGGAGTGACACCAGATCTGTGATGGTTGTTGGAAGCATGGGAGAGCGCTGGAAGTAGAGTCCTTACCTCAGTCACCAAGATCCATATCATGAAGAAGCAAAGTACCTGAAGGGGTCCTACAGGAAGGCAGGGGAAGGTCTGTTCACAAGGGTTTGTAGTGATAGGACAAGGAGTAATGGTTTTAAGCTAGGAAAAGATAGATTTAGGTTGGATATTAGAAAAAAGTTCTTTAGCATGAGGGTCATAGAGCACTGGAAGGGGCTGCCCAGAGAGGTGGTGGAGGCCCCATCCCTGGAGTCATTCAAGGTCAGGCTTGATGAGGCTCTGAGCAACCTGACCTAGGGAGATGTCCCTACTTGTGTAGGGAGGTTGGACTAGATGACCTCTGGAGGTCCCTTCCAGCCTGAAACATTCTATGATTCAATGAAAGTGAAGTATCACTGTACTTCAAGGCTTTGTGAGCATTAAACTCAAAAAAAAAAGCAAAGAGGACTTAAGAAAGCCAATGAAATGCTGGGTTGCATCAATAAGGGCATCACCAACAGNTGTTCATTCTGGAGTAGAGAAGACTAAGCGGACATCTAATCACCATGTTCCAGTATTTAAAGGGTTGCTACAGAGAGGATGAAACTCTTTTTACAAGCAGTCACGTGGAGAGGACAAGGGGTAGTGCCTAAAAGTCACTTCTGGGGAGATTCTGATTGGAGACAAGAGGAAAAATTTTCACAAGGACAATCAGCCTTTGGAATAATGCCACCAGGGAAGTGGTGGATTCCCCAGCACTGGACACTTTTAGGATTTAGTTGGACAGGGTGCTGGGCCACTTGTCTAGACATTGCTTTGGCCAAGAAAGGTTGGACCAGGTGATCTGGGAGGTCGTTTCCAAGCTGGGATTCTATGGTTTTATGACATATCTAAAATGTTGAATGTCAATTGGGAGAGCAGGATGGGATCCTGTGCTGTAGGTTTATAGGGACAGTCTTTGGACAATTTGTCTCACCCAAGTTTGCCTGTTTGAGGTCTCATCAGTGTTGTACCTTACACTTCTTTTGAGTCAGGTCTGACTTAGTTAGAGACACTCAGAAAAATAAGTAAAAATGTGATCTTAATTCCGTATGATTATTTATTTCAGCTGTACCTTGTGCTCCTTGGAATAATGCTCATTCCTCTGAAAAAGGTGAAAGGAGAAATGAGGGTGGACAAGAGGAGCTACTGGAGAAACAGCAGTGGGTTGTGTAAAGAGGGTTGGACAGCACGAGGGTCACTGGCCTTGGGGCTGATTTATTTTAGTGTTTCTGTTGCTGACATGGGCATACAAAGTAAGTGTGTGCTTGTGAAATCGGGTCCTGGCATGAGATGGTGAAGTCACCATTGGTATTCAGAAGTAGAATTTCTGCAGTAATAGAAATCAAAGGAAATGATACAAGCTTCGGGACACTTGGGGATTGACTAGCTAGTCATCTGCATTTGTGTGTGAAGAGTGATCTCATCAACAGGGAACAGCAGGGATGGAGAAGCGCTTGGATGTGCAGCTTCATGGCTGATGGGTGTAAGTGAATGACCCGGTAACGCAAGAAAAGAGCCAAATGTGGTCCTGTGAGTTGTTCGCTCATTCTGTCCCAGGAATGGAAATATTAGTGCTGGCCAGCATGCTGGTGGGATTAATCTGGGGTAATTTGAGACATCTGGGAAGATTAATTCAGTCCAGAAGGGATATGAGGAAGTGGCGTTGGTACGCTCAGAGCCACGGGCATCCTGTTTTACTAGAAACAATGGACGATGTGCTGTGATGTGGTGCCACATGGAGAAGTCCTACCTGCTGTGAGCACCAGGATCAATATAGCTGTAGGAACAGCACACCATGCCCTCTGTGTTTGTCAGTCATAATAAGAGCTGTGTGACCTGCTCACACTCTTCTGTTAACTTTGGTGGCTATCAAGGAAAAAGAAGGTTTGGTGTCTATTCCATGTTTGCTACAGAAGCTGAGTTTTCAAAGGATGACTTGTTCGTCCTGGCAAAGTAAAGCTTTGAGGGGTTGGTAGCACTCTGCACATACATCGGGAGAGTAAACAATGGGGAGGGAGAGTCACATAGGCCAAAGAACAACGTTGGTGCAGGAACAAACGGATTAAAACTGGTCATGAATAAATTCAGGGTGGAATTGGTTTTCTCACCATTGGATGAGGAAGGCCTGTTTGGGAACAGGAGGACTGGGGCAAAGCTGCTACCCAGCATGACCCACACATGCGCTGGAAGCACTGAGTTCAAACCGTGGAATCACAGAACTGCCTAGATTGGAAAAGACCTTTAAGATCATTGAGTCCAATCATCAACCTCACACTGACAAGTCCTCGACTAAACCATATCCCCGAGCACCACGTCTACATGTCTTTTAAATCCCTCCAGGGATGAGGACTCCACCTCTGCCCTGGGCAACCCGTTCCACTGCCTGATAACCCTTTCAGGAAAGAAAATCTTCCTAATATCCAATCTAAACTTCCCTTGGTGCAACTTGTGGCCATTTCCTCTTGTCCTTTCGCTTGTTCCATGAAGGAACAGACCTACCCCCACCTGGCTCCAACCTCCTTTCAGGGAGTTGTGGAGAGCCAGAAGGTCTCCCCTGAGCCTCCTTTTCTCCAGGCTGAACAACCCCAGGTCCCTCAGCTGCTCCTCACCACACTCCTGCTCTAGACCCTTCCCCAGCTTTATTACCCTTCTAAACCAAAACCAGGTCAAACCCCTGAACTCCAGTCTTTGCAAACAACTCTTTTTCCTTCCTTACTTGTTTTGGAAGTGGAGGATTCATTTTTGCTAATGCTTTCTGAAATGCACAAGCTTTAGCTTGCAGTAGAAAGCAACAGGGACCGCACGTCCCGCGGTGAGGGGCTGCAGCAGTGAGGAAATTAAATGATGGATTGAGCAAAAGATACTGAAGTGTCTTAATACGTGTCACTACCTGCTGTACTGGGAGCAACTTCTTGATCACAATTTGGCTTTTACTGGTACATACGTCTAAAAAGTGTGTTTGTTTATATATGTGTATATATATATATTGTTTATATGTGTACACATATGTGTATATATTGCCAGTTTTAATGTAGACCAAGTAAACGTTTTAGGCCACCCTCAGCCTATACAAATAAGCCGACAAGTGTATATATATATATATATATACATATGTACATATATATATGTATACTAGCATCGTTATTTAATTTGCTTTAATTATTATTACGCATTGCCAGTGCGGTAGTAATCACATAGTAGCGCCTTGTCATGAAGAGCTGCAGTTTGGAAGTATCATCTAATGGGAAGAGAGACAGGAATGATACCAATCACCAAGTTCAGAGCACCGTAGCTGCGTGTTCTTTCTCATTTTTTGGTGTTTTGGTTTAAATACCATGTGGGTGTCCCCTTCCTCAATTCATCCTCAGCCCTTTCAGCCTTTCTGTGGGATGAGAGATGAGGATGGCTGCAATGAAATCTTCCAGAACAGGCTCATGTTTTGAATATCACATAATCACAGAATTACTGGGGTTGGAAGGGACCTCTGGAGATCATCTGGTCCAACCCCCTGCTCCAGCAGCTCACCCAGAGCAGTGGGCCCAGGATCGTGTCCAGGCACCTTTGGAATCTCTCCAGAGAAGGAGACTCCACAACCTCTCTGGGCAGCCTGGGCCAGGCTCCCACACCCTCACAACAAACAAGTTTCTCCTCCTGCTCACATGGAACCTCCAGTTGGTGCCCACTGCCCCTTGTCCTGTGGCTGGGCACCACTGACAAGAGTCTGGCCCCATCCTCTTGCCCCACATGGGCCCTTGAGCTCTTGATCAGCATCGATCAGATCCCCTCTGAGGCTTCTCTTGTGCAGCTCAGCAGCCCCAGGGCTCTCAGCCTTTCCTGGGCACAGAGATGCTCCAGGCCCCTCAGCACCTTCAGAGCCTTCACTGGACTCTCTCCAGTAGTTCCTTGTCTGTCTTGAACTGTGGAGCCCAGAACTGGACCCAGAACTCCAGAAGTGGCCTCATCAGGGCAGAGTAGAGGGGGAGAAGAACCTCCCTCAACCTGCTGGCCACACTTTTCTGAATGCATCCCAGGAGACCATTGACCTTCTTGTCCACGAGGGCACATTGCTGCCATTCGTCCCTCCTCATTACCTTGCTCTGGGTGACTTGCTCGGCCTCATTACATTTTGCTTTCTCTTAATCATTTGCTGATGTAGTATCTCATGCTTCTCTCAGCTCAGTCTGTGGTCGGAGACTGGCCGCACATCTGCCCCTTCCCCACTTCTTCCAAAAGGGGAAGGGAGATGTTTCATGGACTGGAACAATATCCCAAGTACTAATTGCCAGCACCACCCATCATTACTTTACATCTCGTTTGCCTGTTCATATTAATTTTTTAATTTGACACCAGAGCTGGAACGCTAATTTTAAAATGAATGAAGAGCTGGAGAAGGGTAGAAGTTTAGAAAAATCCAGTTACTTGGAAATACGTGTTTGTGTCCTGCAGGATTTGGAGGTCGAAGGCACAGCACTTTCTGCATGTCTTTGCGGAGACTTCTCTAGGGTTGCGTCATTTGTATATTTTTATAATTCCTTTACATTGTTTTAAATTCCGTGCACTAGACAGTGAACATTTATTTTTAGATTTCAGTATGAAGAGCCTTCTGATCTTCAGCAATTGTTCTCATACTTCCATCCCCTTGTTCTCTTGTTGCCCAGCTATATATAACTAGGTCTTTTCTTTCTTTTTTTCTTTGTATGCCTGTCTGAATTCGGTACTATTTGTCAACATTTTTCTGGTAGTATGCTGAGATTTGAACTCTGTATTTTGAGTGCAGTTACTATAGTTAGCTCAAGGTGAACTTCAGTACCTTTGTTCAGCAGTCCAGCGTTTTGGTCAATACAGCTGAAATGGTGCTAGATGGGGTTTTTTTTCCAAAATTTCGTTGAATTTGGTGCCAGCTAATGTTCATGCATCCCTCAGAGTGTTTTAGTGCTCTCAATTTAGATTGGAAGTCAGGAGGAAGTTCTTCACCCTGAGGGTGGTGGGACACAGGAACGGGTTGTCCAGGGGGGCTGTGGATGCTCCATCCCTGGAGGTGTTCAAGGCCAGGTTGGACAGGGTCTTGAGCAACCTGGTCTAGTGGGAGGTGTCCCTGCCATGGCAGGGGGTTGGAATGAGATGACCTTGGAGGTCCCTTCCAACCAAAACCATTCCATGATTTTATGATTTCCCTTTCCCTAGTGGTCCTGAGTGTAGTAGGTGATTTTTCTCCTCCCCCAGCGATATTATCTCACATTCTTCCCAAATAAATCCAGCTGCATTGTGGCCCTTGCTGCACGGGATGACGAACTAGATTGTCATAACGATCCAGGTCTATGAAGCTTGGAAGCTTGTTTTGCATTTCCTTCATGCCTTACTTCTCTTGGCAGTTTCTCCCGCTTTAGTGTCACCTGCAAATTTACTTAATTCCAGATCATTAATGAAGATGTTAAATAAAACCATATTTGGCATCTATCGCTCTATCTGACTAGAAACTTTCTTCTGGCTCAATAAATTCCTTTGTATTGCTATCCTTTCCTGCATTGTTTCAACTGTTTTAAATTCCGCAAAACAGTGTACTTATCAGTCAGTTTATTTTTCATTTCAAATTCTGCCTTTGAAAGAGAGAAGAAAAGCCAAAGCACAGAACCATGTTCAAAGAATACGTCGCATGTCCTTTCAGCTCTGCAGATGATAAACTTCAGCCCTTGATCCCCAAAGCTGATGGGGCAATGTCTGTGTGCAGCCATCTCTTTCAAAGCATGTAGAGTTGATCCCAACAGTTACCTTCAGCACCCAGGGCAACTGGTTTTCCTTGTTGTCTTGCCTAGGTGTTAATTTCCTTACTGGTTGCCCAAACTTCCCAGAAGTTACAAGTTTTCATCTCTAGATGCGCACCTCCATAGAGGTGTTTTCTGTCTGAACCATCTCATGCTCATCAGAGCTCTTCTAGACAACGTGTAAGTTCGTCAATGGTAACAGGAGACAAGTCTCCTGTCCTGAACCTCTGAGAAAAGTACCTGACCGTGAACATTTTCCTAGTGTAAACCATGTCAGTCCACCTCTTTTTTGGCTCCCTGAGGTGAATTCCTGAGATGCTGGTACACGTGTTGTCCTACCCCTGAGTCCTGCTGCATAAATAAAAATTCCTGTATATCTTCCCAGGCAGATTTACTTCACCCCATCCAGGTTCTCTTCAGACCTTGACTTCTTAATATTCTAAAATCATCTATGAGCACACATAGAATCATAGAATGTTTCAGGCTGGAAGGGACCTCCAGCGGTCATCTAGTCCAACCTCCCTACACAAGTAGGGACATCTCCCTAGGTCAGGTTGCTCAGAGCCTCATCAAGCCTGACCTTGAATGACTCCAGGGATGGGGCCTCCACCACCTCTCTGGGCAGCACCTTCCAGTGCTCTATGACCCTCATGTTAGAGAACTTTTTTCTAATATCCAACTTAAATCTGTCTCTTCCTAGCTTAAAACCATTCCTCCTTGTCCTATCACTACAAACCCTTGTGAATAGACCTTCCCCTGCCTTCCTGTAGGCCCCTTCAGGTACTGGAAGGTCAGTATAAGGTCCCCCCGGAGCCTTCTCTTCTCCAGGCTGAACAGCCCCAACTCCCTCAGCCTGTCTTCGTAGGAGAGGTGCTCCATTCCCCTGATCATTCTGGTGGCTCTCTTCTGGACATGCTCCAATATGTCCACATCTTTCTTGTGCTGGGGGCTCCAGAAC
>VZZY01005651.1:0-44244 GCA_013400335.1 Eurystomus gularis
GCCTAAAGAGCGGTCTCCTGCAGTATTGATCGCTCTGGACAGTGAGCACTACGTGGAATTACACAAGAAAAATAATCCCATGCTAGCCTTGAATAGCCTTTCTGGGAAAGGTACAACAAAAGCATTGGCAACAGGCTGTTGTGACCTCCTGGCCTCACCTCTATCTGAATAACGATTAAAAAAGAGATGTGTAAACTATAGAATCACTACTTCCAGGGGCCATGATAAACGTCTCGCTCGGACTTTCTGTATCCTTGTGGACTATCATGAGTTTTGTCTAAGCGGCTTGGACTCTTCCTGTCAAATTGACCCAGGGGTGAACGATAATACATGACTTTTATGAGAATGGACTATCCGTTATCTTCCCGGGTTAGTAGCCACTGTCTGGAATTGATCTCTTTTTTTCAGTTTGAAATAGGGGTCATTTGTTATGTTTCATTGGGTCTGCAGTGACATTTCGGGACCCCTTGTTGTCGTTAAGTATTGGCAGCGTTTTTCTTTCCCTTTGGCCTCTAAGTCTCAGATCTGGTTATTCTAATATGTGATACTCTCAGTTTAAGAAAGACGCATGATATTGTTGATACTGTTTTAAAAAATCAATTTCTCTGGCACTTAGGTTGATTTTTCTTCTAGTACTTGTGACCATAAAAACCAGGGTGTATTACGCTTCCAGTGATATAGCAGAGAATTACAAAAATGTGGCAGTTGTAACTTGTAAGCCACTATCTATGAACTTGCAGAGAATCCCACCTTGGCCAAATCACGATAAGCCTTTGTTATTTAGCATATTCTATTCTAATATTTAAAATGATAATTGATCAGAAGATTGCACCACCGGGTGATCATCTCGTAGATTCATCCTACATATGAGCTTCTTGAGGGGATTTTGTGCTTTGCTGGACTTAAAGAATAATCAATAATTTGTTTCTGTAACTTCCATAAGGTTTTTTTTTCCCGTGCCAGTCCTCCTTGTAGCTTATCAGTCACGACCTCAAGCTTCAGCCCGAGTGGAACACGCGATTAGTCATTGCCCAGGTACCATCAGCACGTAACGGTCCTTCTTAAAGGCTCACCACGTGTGCAACTGTCCCGTCCTTTTGGTGCTCTGATGAACGTGCTGGTGAATCCAACTTCAGTGTACTTAGTACCCTTAATCCTTTTCTGTCATTTGGTCCCTGCTCTGTGTGGTACAGTCTGTCTCTCGAAGTATGGCCTAACTAGTGATAAGCAGGCCAGAGAGAATTACTTCTTCTTTATGAGGAAAGGTTGAGAGACCTGGGGCTTTTTAGTCTGGAGAAGAGAAGACTGAGAGGGGATCTAATGAATGTGGATCAATAGATGAGGGCTGGGGGTCAAGAAGAAAGGGGCAACCTCTTCTCACTTGTGCCCTGCGGTAGGACAAGGGGCAATGGATGCAAGCGAGAGCACAGGAAGTTCCACCTCAACATGAGAAGGAACTTCTTTCCTGGGAGGGTTCCAGAGCACTGGAACGGGCTCCCCAGAGAGGTTGTGGAGTCTCCTTCTCTGGAGACTTTCAGGACCCATCTGGATGCGTTCCTGTGTGACCTGCCCTAGATACTATGGTCCTGCTTGGCAGGGGGGTTGGACTCGATGATCTCCAGAGGTCCCTTCCAACCCCTCACATTCTATGATTCTATTATTCTATGATTCTATGATTCTTCTAGAACCCTAAGGATTCAGCTCATGGCATTTTGACGGCTTTCAACTGAGCAGCTGGGTTAAGGCTAAAGAGAAAATCTGGAAAGGAGCATCTACTAAGAATGGCCGTTAACTCTTCTGAACCTCCTTTCAAAGCTGGTTCTACTCAAAAGTAACGGCTTTTTTTTTTTTTTTTAAGTAAAACAACAACGCTCCTGCATTTCAAAATGCACTTGTGGCATCTGCCGCTATCTTTGAACCCTCATCCTGTTTCTTCAGCAGAGAACTTCTTATTACCTTAGTAGCTACCTGAATGTATTCAGTAACTACTCTTTTAACCACTTAGCTTTCTTCTGGCGTTAGCAGTTCAGCACCACGGAATCGATATCAACTGCTACCCTTTGCTAAAAGCACACAAAGAATTTAACAAAGCCCTCGAGAGATTTCAGCTGAGCATCAGGATCCTGTCGGCAGACAAGGTCTACTCAACGTGCATCGTCGACAGCGGGATTTTGCGGCCTGGTCTTCAGTCCAAATTCACACGGGACCCCTGTTGTTTCAAGAGCAATTTTCATCTTCTTGTAATGCGATTCAAAACGGTTCAGACAGAACAGTTCCCGTTCCGTTTACATTATGAAACGAGCCGAGGTTTTGCTTTTGACAGTAAGTGGTCAGGCCTCTACGAATGCCTCTAGTAATTATCTTTCGCCGAGTACCAATATTTATTTTGAAATTTACATCCAAGAGCTAATCAGGTACCAAATCCTGCTTTGAAAATGGATTTAGAGCCTCAGAGAAACTGCTCCCATGTGATCACAGCTTTGTCCTCCAGCTGTTTGTCATGTATGTGTGTTTGCTCTTATACCTTAACAATTCCTCCCGAGCGGAGCATGTTGGCGTTATATGAGCAAGCGATACCACGCAGAGAAAGGCAGCACAATTCTGAGACCAAATGCTATAAATGGGGCAAAGACAAGCTTTTCAGTGCATGGCCCTGTCTTTGGGTTTGAAACAGACGCAGCAACAGTTAAGCTGAGGTTTAATACAGTTATGCCGTTCTGAAACATTTTACAGTTGTCCTCCATCTGTGAAAACCTATTTGTCCTTCTCTTTAACCTCTGGCAAACTGCAGTAGTGCCAAGGTATGTATTTCTACTGAATGCAGTTCCAAGGCTGTAACTGTTTGCTAACACGAGCATTTGGAAAGAAGACTTTCTGTGCTTCTCAAAATATTGAATTTACTGGATGATTGTTTTGGCCTCTTTATTCATTCTACTGTAAACATTTGGTCCGATCGACTTCCCATTATATAGCTTCATTAACTAGGTCTGAACCATAACAATCAATGATCTATTATAAAGAAAAAGGATTTTTGCCATGTAATATTGTTGATCAAAGGAGTCTTGAAATACATTCCCTTTAAAAACCACCGTACAGCAAAAAAAACCCCAATGTTCCAGCTCCCACCCCTGGGTACTTCTGTACTTTATCCCACGACTGATTGTTGAAAAAGACATTGCTGGCTGCAACGGGTTGAAATGAGCTAAAGAATCACAATCATCCATCCTTCCTCTGGCTCCATAAATGTCTAAAATGCAACATCCTCCAGAGAAGGAACCAGCCCGTGTGCTCCGCTTGCCTTACCTGTGAGGCAGCACAATGCACAGGCTGAACTTCAGGCACTTGGAGAACGGTGAAGCGTGTACAGCTATGGGGTACGCACGTCTGAGGAGACCTGAGGAAATTTTGGTAATGAAGCCCCACTTTCAAAACAACTCTGTCGACCTAATGCTGCAATAAAGAGATTATAAATTCCACGGAAGATTTTTCAGTGAAGTAACTAGTCAACAGCTCGTACTCAAGTTTATCAGAATCGCACATCCTTGGTTGCTACTGTTGGGGTTGTCTCACAGAGAAGAGCAAAGTTTAACAGCAGGCAGCGGGAGGGGGGAGTTGTTCACTAGCTCCATCAGCTTCAAATAAATGGCCAGTCTCCAGAAGAAGGCCTTCCCTGGCTTCCTGCAGTATTCAAAGCTTTGGATTTTGAACTAGGTGTCTCAATTTCACTATATAGGGTCTTAATGCGTGTCTGTCTTTGTCCACTGTGTCAGTGGACATTCTGTGAACTCCATCTGTGGTTACCTACAGTTCTGAGGGACTGGACTCAGCAAACTAGAGGACCCCTTCCAATTCTAAGTTCCAGCTATCTTGAGGTTTAAAAAAGAAGTAAAAAAGATAGGGTCGAAAAGGGCTAGAGTTCCAGTTCAACATTATTTCAAAGGCAAGACTATAAGGCCTACAGAATTTGCCTTCCTAGCAAAACTCTCAGTCAGCTCCATCTCCAGCCAAAGGCAGACTTGGATTTAAACCCAAGCCCAGTCTAACACGTTAGGTGCAGGACTGTACC
Source organism: Eurystomus gularis (assembly GCA_013400335.1). NCBI lineage: Eukaryota > Metazoa > Chordata > Aves > Coraciiformes > Coraciidae > Eurystomus > Eurystomus gularis. Next base: position 4,067 of record VZZY01005651.1, read on the forward strand.
ATCATGTTGGTCTCCCTAAATGCTTCTGCCAAGAGGAAACCAGAATTTTATACAACACTCCCACCAAGCCCATAATTCACCCTCATATTTCAGAACTGAACAACGAAGACCATGTATCTAAGTATCAAATCGTATCAATGCTAATTTTAATCGATTGGCAACCGCATTAGTTCTGAAGCAGGCCACTAACAGAGTCATGCTTTTCCAAGCAGTGCCATGTATTCTGGGAATAGCCAGGAATTCAAAATAACGGCCTGGAGAGCCCACTAGCATCTGAAAGACAATGATTGTAGTGCAATCCTCAAATCTCTTCCTCTGTTAAATTAAATAAAGAGATAGTGCTACTGCAGAAGAAAAAATGCTCAACACATTAGTTTAAAAAGTCGAGATTCTGAAGTTCTGTGCAAACAGGGGATCTACCAGACACCTGTTATTTATGTACTCAGCACATTCTCTGTCGTAGGGGATTTTATTCTAAAATAACAATAATTAATAATTGCATTCCAGAAAAATTCTTCTTATCCAAACCAGCGAAATCATTTCAGAATAAAGTCACTTGCAATTGGAAAGAAACTACTTACATGGGGGAATCCTTCCAGAATAGCAGAAGTGAACTAATTATTCAGTGAGGGTTATGCAAGCCAATTTCAAAATCTAGCCAAACTGTGAATCAACAGAATCTGCCCCAAATGCAGGCTCTTAGCTGCTTGAGGTGGTCATTACAGCAGTGAAAATGTGCTTGGATGGCTATTTCCTTTGCTATTAGCTATGTTTGCAGTATCAGTATCATAATTTTATCATTATTTAGTTGTACTACAGTAAGTCCAGAGACTCGAATTGGGCTAGGCAGTGTCTGAGCAGGCTCAAGGCACCATTCCCTTCCCAAAGCAACCAGGGAAACCAGGTGAGTAACAACGGGAAAGGAGTAACTTCAAAAGCTGCTTGTGTGGGGACTTACCCCGCTGAAGACAACGGTTTTAGGCCTGAACTAGACTCAAATTGCCTCTGTCCTTAAATAAGGGCTTGTCCCCTATTGCCCATTTCTTTTCTCCTGGATGATTTCATCGTGAAGACACAAAGCTGAATTTGCAAAATCTCAGCCATTTCCATGGCAACAGATTCTAATGTTACGATGTCCACTGCTGGAGCAAACAAAACAAGCCACCGAGCAGTCGGGATAAGGAAGGAGAAGGAGCACTGAGTCACCATAAAGATGCATTTCTAAAATCCTTGCTGGTTGATGTCATCACCGTTCTGGAGAGACATCCACTACCACTTTTCCCCCTGCTGCCGGGGCCATGATTCTTTACAAAAGTTAAGGTGATGAGTTAAAGGGCTGATCGAAGAAACAGTGAAGTCAATGGAAAGTCTGCTGCTGTTTTTTGAGGAACTGGTGTGGACAAGAGAACGTGCCTCTGGGAATGTCACGTAGGTTAAGTGTTAGCGTTGTCATTCTTCAAAGGGGATCTGCAATAACTTGATGCTGTGTGATTTATCCAGCATCGTGTACTAGATTTCCACGAGATCTGTCATGGGCTTGAATTCTTGTCCTATTTTTAAAATAAATTACAATCTAACTTTAACATTCCACTGACTCTTCAGGATGAATGCTACTTAGAACCAGCGAGTTTCATTTTTCTTTAGGAGAGACAATCCTTTTCAGTATTATGTGGTTAAATTTAAGATTTTATTTCAAGTTCAAGGTTAAACTCCCAGTGAAGTTCCAAAAATTTAGGATAAGAAGGAAACAACAAGAATAACAACAACAAATTGAACAATAAGTTCACAACAAATAAGAAGGAAAAATGAATTCTGCTTCCTTATTTTAGCAACTTACTGGACTATAACGTTATTTCTAGAAATCAAAATATTATCTTGAAAACTATGGAACTCAGTTCTGCTGCCATTGAAGCCAATGGAGATTTTGTTTCAGTCAGCCCCACTGTCAGGTTTATATTTAAAAAAAACATTTTATTATAAAGAGATATATATTTTTAAAGTGCCCCTTTGATAAACGGCAGCAGCAGAATGGAATCTTTGAATAAGCTCTTTGAAGCCTGCAGTTTTATGAGCTCAGTGCCTTCAGAAGCTTCTAAAGTAGTTATAGACAAATGGAGACAGCCAAGGCTTTGCACGCTTACTTCAAACATCAGCGAGTGACTAAGTGAAAATTGTAGTGGCCATTAAAACTTCAAAGGAGAAGTGTGACCTGAATATTACTTGCCATAGATTTGTTACTGGAAGATCTGATCAACTTTTAAAATTACAGTATCTCCACCAAATGCCAGGATCATGACTTAGAGAAATTATTTTGGCTCAAATAGAATCCTGTCCCTGAGATTTCACTTCTGATACCAGTGAAAGCAAGCACTAGCTGGATAGTCATACAGCGCTGGCTCAGCCTCCTTACTTCCAGATAAATCTTGTCTCTGTCTTGCCCAAGCTGCTATCCTCATAATCTATTCTACCTCCTTCCTCCCTCCTACGGTATCTTTGCTCAGAAAGCCTTTCCTTCTGCTGCAGGCCATAAAAGTGCCCTCTTTTCTTACAAATTCCTCTCCACAACTCACGTTTTCCCCCCCAGGATTTCTTGAGCTATGACCAAACGTTCTAGCCATCCTACAGACCCAATCACCCAAATACTGGCGATAATCAGGAGGGTTAAGAAGTCACTGTTACCACTTCATCTGTTGGCCGTCTCTCCCCATCAGAAGTTCGGTACCTGTTTGTGGGAACTGATGATCCTTTGAAGAGATCTAGTGATCTAGTAGCCTTGCATATATTTATCTTCTCGCTCTCTGTCTGCTAGGTGTCATCTGTTTCTTTGTCAAGTCCTGTTGCATCTCCCTTAGACTGTAAGGTCCTCAAATGTACTGACTTCTTGCGTTATATTACAGAAAAAAAATAACAACATGTGCATACCTGCAGTGCTATATGGCGGTGCTAACATCTTAACAGTTTCGCTTCATTCTCTGAAAAACAATCAGAAACAAGTAGAGAATTGGAATGACTGACCTTTATATAGATGGAGAAGAAAGATAATCTGGTCTCTTATTATTTCTTTAGGTCTCAGAACTAATTGTAGCTTTTAATAGATCCTCTGGTTATGGATTAAAAAACCCCTATGACCTGTATTTTGTCCTGTCTTGGGCTTTCCAGCTCACTGTGGTGAAGTTATTTGGACAACTTACTTGCACGCGTAGTTTGAGTCCAAAAGTTTCTGCTTACTGCCTATCCAGAAAGACTAAAGAAAATACGGGAATGCTTGTTACTCCCCTGCAAGGCTACCATTTTGACAGACCAGTCCCAGGGAGCCTGGAAATGTCAAACAAAATGTAGACCAATTAGTATTGAGGGTGATATTGAGTAGAAACCAGTCTGGGAAAAAATTACATGACCCATGGTGGCACGTAGCCCTTGAAAGACAGAGGTTAGGAAGCCAAAAATACAGGATACAAGTTCCGTTATTGCAGGAAGCTTTCAAGGTCAAAGAAGTTTTGAAATCTTCAATCCAGAGTTTAGAAAATATAAACTGTCTTTAGACAAAATAGGACCCTTCTGTCTTCAAACGAATTCTTAGCCACTCCCCTGAGCGGTAAGAAGCCTTTTAGCTTGCCAGAATATCTGCAGGAACGTCAGTCATAGTTCTTCTAGCTACCAGCAACGCTAAATGGATGCATTTCAATATTGTTTTAGCAAGCAAGGTTCCCTGTAATTAGGAGAATTCAAATGCAGGTGCAATGGCATGAGTCCCTAAAACTGATACAGAGTGAACTAGTTTAGCCAAAACACTCCAACTATCAAGCTTTTCAACTATTTTATGACTATGATATGTAGATCCCAGCAGAAAGATGACTATGCATTTGATAAGATGCAATGCAGAGTGAGCATTATGTTATATACGTAATAAAATAGTACTGGAACTTTGAAATACTGTTTAAATTTGTCCCATGTGCAACTCCTGATTATTGCATCGACATGAAATAATCCCTAAAATCAAGCTGCAAGTTTGCTGTCCAGTAGTCAGCAACCAGAAATAAGACAAATAATACAGAGTAGAGACTTGAGTCACTAAAATCACATTCTTATCAGATTAAAAAAAATATATATAAAATCAATTAATTATAAAACCCCAACAAAATTAGCGTTGGAAATTCCATGAGACAAAGCCAATAACTAGGAGCTCAGAGAAGCAAGTCCAAGTCATCTCTGAAAGCTACTTCCAGGAGGCAAAATACGATGAAGTCAACCCCTGGGGCTAAGTTGCCTGGAAGCTGCTAAGTGAGAAGCAGGGCAGGGCTCCCTAATCAAGGGGGAATTCTCTTCTTCGTATCTGTCTTTTCAGTTGTGCAGTCAAGAAGTTCACCTTCTCCTTTGCTAGAACTGCGTTATTTTCACAATTTGGTTTGTGCAACGTCAAGAGTAAATTTAGATGAAAGTGGCAATCATGGAATACATTGTTGCTTCTCTAGAAGAAACCCTAAATCTCTAAAAATTAGTCAGAAGTGAGTTTCATCGCCCCTGTGGTATTCTGCCCGGAGGCAGCTGCATGGCTCTTCTTTACAAATACTGTCTTCACTGGAAATCCGCTGTAGTGAACATAAAGCCATGATCGAGTGCAAAGAATGCAGCAAACAAAAGGCCCACTACGTGAACTGCCCCAGGTTTCGTAGAGGACAGTAAGACATCAGAAGAAAAGTTAGTGAAAAATGCCCTAATACATTTTGCAGGTGGTGGGAACTCTTTGATAGGGCTCAAGTAAGAATTGGTTTCATGAAAGTACATACACGTATGCATGATAAATTAGTTGTCAGCATTTTCACAAGTCCTCCATCATGGCCTGTTTGGAGCAGTGACTAGTCCAGCAGAAAGTGCTGAGAACATTAAAATTGCCATCCTGGACTGAATCAAAGGTCTCTTCTGTAGATCTGTCTCCTGACAGTGGCCAACAGCCAATGTTTAGGGACTAGTAAGAACAGGGCAAGTACAGACCAAGGCAAATTGCCCTTAGAATGGCATTGGTGATCTCCAAAAAACCCAACAAACCACTTTGGGAATTGGAAGAGAAAGGAAATACACCATAGTCATCAGATGGATGCTCAAAAGAAGGTACTAAAGTCCATGCAATTGCCTGACTATACACTTAGATTAAAGGTATTAAAATGACAGTAGTCACAGCCACTAGCAGTAAGTTTTGCAGAACTTTAAATGATAAGCTCTCCAAGGTGTCTGTCTTGACTGCAAGGTTTCTGTCTTGACTGCAAGGTTTCTGTCATGCTTTTTTGTTTCTTCTAGAGACAGCTCTCAGGGCCTGATCTCCTGAAAGCTTTTTCCTGAATGCTCTACTGAGCGTTCGGAGCACAGCAGTGAGAAGTATTCCAGCCTTCAAGAATTAGCTAGAGGCTTACTCCCAGATTCCAGTAACTGCTTTGGAAACTGGAGGATCAGAGGCATTGCCATAGAGTAGTCCCTGCACTTCTCATCTGTCCCACTCCAGCCACCACTCTACCCAGCAGAGTGTTTCGTCAGAGGTCTGTGAGCAGACACTTGGCCATGTCTGTCTCAGGAAGGAACTGCAATGAATTTTACAGAACAGGAGACATACCTCCAAACCATTGTTTTCCAGAGGATCTCCATGGACTAGAAGCAAGGGACAACACCTGGTCTCTGGGCCTCACATTCATCCAATTTGTGGCCCTTTACACCTCCTTCCTTCTCAACACAGGAACCCAAGAAGAGGAGGAACAGCACCACATTTCATTGGCAGCATCTAATTGTGAGAAACAAAAATTTTTGACCTTAGGAACAGAATATACCCTAAAGTTAATGAATGACTAGGCCATTTGGAATTGCCTATCAGTTTCAAGCATCTACTGAGAGTTATTGCTTTAATAAAACCTAGCAGAACCTCAAGTTTTTTAAAAAATCTAGGAAATAACTGTGTAATTTCAACCATTCACCACTTGATGCTTCTAGTTACTTCCTTCTTCTCATGCCTGAAGAACAACCACCTCCACAAATCTCCACAATTAAAGGAATTTGCTATGGAGATTTGTACTTTCCAGATATGCAAAGACCTATCTTCCTTTCCTTCAATACTCTTTCAAACATTCCTGGGTTCCTTTAAGAAAAAAAAATATATATACACATATCACNTATGGAGCCACACAAATTCTTAGTTACGTAAATATACATACATAGAAAAGTCCCGAGATTGCTTGAGATGCTTGCCTGGGCCATGCACAGTAGCTCGTGTTGATGTATAATGAAGCACCACTAGACAGAACAGTCACTTGTGGCAGGTAGCTAAGAAATTTCAATAAAGTAAACTCTCAGTATTATCAAAATTATACATTTGGGGCTGTTAGCATGGCCTAGAAAAAGATGAGGACAGGCTCATCTCATTAAATGAGAAGAAATAGTGGAATTAGCTTGAATCTAATTACAAGCCACACTATCTAATGTAAAAACATGACTGTTTTTTCACTCCCATTCATTTTGGCTAGTAATTAGTTTTGGCCTCTAAAATGCCACCCTTTAATCATCCAAACACAGATGTGATTTGCCGTGCAATTTAATCTTGCTTTAATGAAGAACTAATGGACGCATCGCAAATTACTTTCCCTGTTGGAGAAAAATTCTATTTCCTGCTTTTCAAAAGATCAAGAGTATCTTGTGATAATAGCCCAAGCGGCCCTGGCAGCCTCGTCGCACAGAGCAAACAAGCTCTTTTACTCAACTCCCAATTCAATGGAGAAAAAGAGGCTACAATTAGCAACAAAGCAGGGGAAACGCAGCATTACAGCCGAATCACTTTCTGCAGCTCAACCCCCAGCAACCACTGCCTTGTTAGAGCCAGGTCTAAAGTGTCAGGAGCGAACAATGTGCTGTGATAAATTACTCTCTTCAAACAGCTGCACTGCTAATTTTCAATTATACACACAAATGGCTCTCAGATTGGAAGAAAATGGAGTGCATGGGGAGAACAGTAGTAGATTTCTATGTTTGTTTGGTGGTGAGTGTGGAGGCGGGAGAGTGACATCCTGAAAAGAAAGCTGTACCGTGTGGAGCCCGTATTTCAACACCAGATGATGAGCCCTCCCGAATCTTACAGAACCTGGTGGCTTCCTTTTCACATCTCTGCTGGGCTGATGGAGAAAAAGAAACAGAACCAGTTAGATCCACTTTTAGCGTAGGCAGCTCTGACCATTGGCCGGATTGGCATCCTTGGGGGCAGCCGCAGAACAGCTGAACAACTTGGAGACACGGGCTGAGATCCCAGAAGAGCTCATTTCCTTTCTCAGCTTTTCAACAGAAAGGCAGTGAAGTGCCGGGGCCCAAGTTTTGGACCCCAAGTTCGAGCTGACCTGTGAATGAGTCACAACCCAGCAGAATGTTTTGTTTTTCTGATTGGCTTCATGTTCCAGAGCAGAACCTGCCCCACCTGTGTGTCTGTGTCTCCGCCCTCACCCAGGTGGTCGTGGTTGGGGTGGTGGGTGAGGCCAGGATTGTATTAACCAGGAGCCCATCAGTTAGAAGAGCTTTCTGTTGGGGCTGGCTGCATCTTGCTGAGCTCTCTTGGTGGTGTCCTTCTCTGTGAAGGGTCCCTGAGGAGCCATCTCTGTCTGTTGTGTCCAGCAGGCGATGGTGGCACCACAGTGAGCAGCAGAGGAGCTGGGTCTGCAGGAATTTATGGCAGGTCTGTCTGAAAGAAGACTTCTGAGGGGTTGTTGCAGAGTTCAGTGCTGGCCTGTGTGATCAAATGACTGATGGCAGCATAAAATGCTGATGGCTAAACCAGCACAACAGGCAGTGGGTTCCATGGGCTCCTCTGAATGGCAGACGTGCCAAAGTTTGTGAACCCATGATTCTGTGTGGACTTTGATAGGACACTGACGTGTGTGGGCGCAGCATCAATTTGCCCATGAAGGTAAAACCCATCGCCATCCAACCTCCTGCTGTACCACGTCCTGATGCTGTTGGATTCACACAATCTACAGAACTTACTTGGGAAAAGGTGCTAGTGAAAATGGACAGGAGTTTGGTTTAAGTCACGATTCCTATTTTTAAGTATTTGGGATGAAAAAGGCAAATTCAGATTCCTGTAACCAAGATGCGGCTCAGCCTCAATCAATTACAAAGAATTGATAGTGATTTTTTTTCCTTGCCTTAAATAATTAATAGTCCCACTGAAGTCAATGGGTACACCTGAATTTGGCCCAATATTCCAAAGTTTTCACTGATGCTTCATCATGATTTGTTTTCCAATAGACGAGAAACACCCAAGAGAGCTCTACAAAATCGAACAGCTTGCACCGAGGTAGAACAATCAGCTCAGTACAAGTTTTGCAAACAAAAAGAGGAAAAATAGAGCTGGTTTTCCTTGCGTTGTTTCGCTTGACCTTAATTTTGATGCATGACAGCACTGGGCGGGTGGGAGCAGAGGCAGGGGTGGTTTATAATTTTTTTTACCTGCCCAAACCGAGATAGCTTCTAAAACCAGCTTTCTTTCAGATTTGATACTCAGATAATCGTGATTGGTTTGTTGCTATCAAATTTCCTGTCCAGAAAGTAACCACTCCAAATCCTTTCAAAGTCTTGGACAATTTTTACGTTGTAAAGAGAGTTTTTACGAGAGAGAACACAAGTTTGGCTGATGTGAGCAGGGAATCTACAATTTGTAAAGGGCAAGAAACCAATGACAAGGTTCCTAACGTTCTTTATTTGTAGTGTAGTGCCAGCCACTTGCCAAACACATCTACTGAGGCATCACAAAGGCACGGGAGAGAGAGGAGCCCAGTGCGTAAAGAGAACGATGCAAAGGTTGAGTCTCAACAACCCTAAGTTACTGTAGTTCCTTGGATTTCATTATGAAGCAGCAGCACTGTGATTTACATCCTTTTCTCTTTGCACACCCTCAGTACCTTCATGCTAGCCCTAAGTTCAGAGTGAGTTGTGAGATGGATTTTATGGTAACGGCAGCCCGTAGTAACCCTGAAGACAGTTAAGTATGACATATGTTATTAAAATGTTTATGGAAAGGGCTGGCAAAGTCATCAGATTTGTTTTATAAATAGCTATCAGTTCAAATGAAACGGGCAAAAAAAATCTAGTTGATTTTAATACTTTTCAGCCTGGCTTTTTTTCTCCTTCCAATAAATGCTAACATTGTGTCTCCTAATTATAAAGCGCATTACCATACAAAAAGGATTATTTTTAAATTTAAAAATGCCAGTCACAATTTAAAATTACTTTTCTCAAATATGGCTCCTCCGAGAAGCTAAAGAGAGAAGAGAAAGTCCGGGGGGGGTAGAGTGAGACGGGGGGAGAGAGAGGATGCAATATTGAATTGTAACAAGACACTTCTATTTTTTTGCTGAAGTGGGATTTCACTCCCTCTAGTTTATAATCGTTACAGAAATTTAAACCTCAAACCATTTCAGTCCAAGCTTATACTAAGCTTGTTAGTGGTTTCTGATGCTGCATATGATAGTGCTACAGCATTACCATAAATCAGCAGAATTAACTATGATCTTCAGAAGCATGCCTGAAAGTGGGTGACAGAAGTCTGCAATTTGGTGCTCTGAATATTATGATAACATTCTATATTAAATGTTTATAATCTACTTAGAGCTGAGCTTCAAGTATATTTTATATTTGTGCTTCACCCAATATTAGAAATCATGGGCTATTACGGCTTTCCATGCCTATGTTGTTTGTAACATCCAAAATTAAAGAAAATATAAAACCACAAGATGAGCAAGTTTGTTTTCCTACCAGCGCAATGTTATTAATATTAAGAAGTTAAAGTTTACCTACAGGTTTGAAAATCTAAATGCACCTTGCACTAAATGTACTTTACTCCTTTCCATTCATATATAAAATAATTTACAGCACTGACCGGATTTCAGAAACTCCATCCTAATACAATTTACAAACTCTCTGCTGCTGTTGGAGATACAGACTCAATTTTCCTTCCAGTCTTCGTAAAAGTAACATATCTAAATTATTCATCAAGCAGTAAATAATGACGATGATTTGCAGAGAATAAAATCACAAGCTCCACAGTTTCGATAGCCAGGGCAAAAATCAAGGTTGCCACATGACACGAAGAAATGTTCTGATCCTAAGCAATCGTGATCCACATTTTTTAAAAATAGCTCTGCCTACACGAGGTGGGGATCCCATTTCTTCCCTATTCCAACTTACCAAAAAAACAAGCACTGGAGTAGCCAGTATTGTCCTCCCTACATACCAAATTACACCTGGCTGTAGACGCAGCGTTATCAGAACGCCTACGATGAATACAATAGTCCTGCTGCATAACCAGCCTTGGGAGACAACGAGCTGGATCCTCACTAACGTAAATAATCGATCTCTGGGCATCTCTCCTCACAAAAGTAGGTTGCAGTTGCACCAGCTGGTAACTTGCCTTCCTGACTTTTCAGGTAATTCTGAGCGCGGCGCTAGAAAACGATGCTGATTTTATTGTTGGAAATTATGGTGAAGAAGAGCTTACTTCAGATTTAGACTACCAGAAATATGAACTAAAGAGGTGAAGCTGCATTTTTATTGTTTTTTTCTGAGAGGACCACATCTATATGAACATCAGCAGGCGGAACTTGCTGTGCTAGATACTGGACGTGGAAGGCGAGACAAGGACACCTGACAATTTTGATTGTGTAACAAAATGGTTTAATTCTGATTGTAGAAAAATTTTATCATTAACGGACAAGAAAAGCAGAAGCTAACGAGTCCTTTGCTGTTTCTGCACCATCTCTGGGCCCCAAAGAGAGCCAAGGGGCAAAGAACCAAAATGCAACCTCCGTAGTGTCTAAGTCCTACGTTCTCCTGTATGCCCTTCATCAGCACCCTGCCCACACCCCTTGGAGGTGACCAGACCAGACCAAAGGAGACATAAGGAGTGTCTCCTGTTTGGGGTTGCTCTAGAGGGTGTTCTTACAGAGCACCGTAGAGCAGCAGCCAGGAGTCTCAGTGGCTCAGGTGCTCCCCTTAGCTCACACCGAGCTGTTCCGTATGCAAAGGGCTTTTTATCATCTCAGAAACGACCTTCCGTTGCTGCTGGAGCGCTACAAAGCGCACCAAACAACACAGAATATTTGTAAAGGTAGGGAAAGGAAGGAAATTAAAGGCAAATAGGTCAGAAAATTGAGAAGTAGTATTCAGTGTCTTGGGTTGGTAACTGCTGAAAAGGAAATTCTCTTCTGCAGAGATCGCCTCCTAAATTCCAACAAGGCACTAAGACCTTGCTGGTTGTGCAGGCTCGAGCTGCCTAGAGACAGCCTGCCCAGCTTGTCAGCCAGTCCCGATCCTCCTGTTCTTCCACACAGGCACACCCCACACTTGCCTCTAACAGTTGTGGATTGTTTTTCTAAACATTTTCTGCTATGGTGTTAAAGATAAGCCCAAATAAATCTACGTATCTGCCCAGCCCATCAATTTTCAAGATGAATTATACTCGAAAATATGGGTAAATTGATATAGCAACATCTGTGGATGAAGTTTTCACACATACGGGACATAAAGTGAAGAAGTGCTCTGTGCCTCCTCCATCCTTAACGAGAGTGGGGTTTGTAGCAGTGTACTTCATATTTTGTCTATGCAAAATACTCTCTTCTCCTAGCCCAGATTTCCCACCTCTGCCATACACTCCTCACTTGAAAACACACACAGACCCCTATGGCACTGCCCAAACGGGCTGGCTTTTCTCCTTCTGGAGCCATCGATGGTTAAATCATGTTGATTTTGCTGTAGTACCAGTACAATTAGCAAACGACCTTGAAGATGCAGCTTCACCACTGTTTAAGATGGACTAGACCGGCGGGAAAACTCCTGTACCTCCTAATATATGGCAGGTAAAAGAGAAAATGCAACCCAGTCTTTCACTACTTTAGCTCCCACCTGGACTATTTTGAAGGCTCTTTACATGTTTGTTTCACTCAGAGTACACCAAAGTGTAGATGAACACTCCAGCGAGTTGGTTTGCTCTAAGTTTTATTAGAGCTTTTAAGTTTCTTTAAGCTGCAGCATTTTCCAAGTGAAGGACGTGAGCAGGGATTTACCCTCCCAGCACCCCCTGAAATGTATTTTTTGTACTAGTATGAAGAATACGAATTAGCATTTTGTGATGTTCCTGAAATTAGAAGCCCCATGAACTAACCATTTTATGATATTTATGCTTCGCTTCATAATGCATTCTCCACAGATGAATCAAAGGGCCAAATGCAATTGCTGTTGTGAGATAATAAAGCATGAAGTGGTGTGGTTGGGAATTAAATTTACATAAGACGAAAGATGGTGGGAAAGTTTATGATGGCAGCGACAATCGGCGAGCGTACTGTGGTGCTGGCTTCTCAGAAACTGCTGAACAAAACAACCGCGTCGTCAGCATGAATAATTAAAGCGGTATCTGGGGAGTCAATCAATTCAAAAAGGAAGAAGAAAAGTTTTCCAGTATTTTCCTGAGTTTGATGATCAGAGCGATGTCTAGGACCTGTACCAGAGTTCTCTCCCCACGAGAGTCTCATAACGCTGTGTAGTTTGCTGGTTTGGGGTTTGCCTCTCTCTTAGAGATGCATTTTAGTGTTAGTAGAAGGTCTGTCGGATTAACCTGGTCAGAGTCCTGCACGGAGCTCCTGGATTCAGGCGAATCTACAGTTTCAGCCTTTCATTTTCCACCTTCCTACTCCATGAGTGAAACCACCTTGTGTCTCTGCTGCTCCGGAAAGTCGCTGGAAGGAAGCAGCCCCTACCTTGCAGAACACAGTCATTGCAACCGTGTCATAACGTGGTATGGGGACTTCTGCCTGTCCCACTGCCCCGCACCTTGGGAGCCCTCAGCGTGGAAAAGCTCATGGTAATAATTAATATTAGTCACATATTCAAAGTACCTCATGGATATTAATAAATCAGTATCCCTCTTACCCTCACATCATAGGTTCTATCTCATCCTGCTGGCACCTGGGGGAAACTGAGGCATGGAGAAATTCAAATGGTTCAAAACCAGCTTTTGCTTTCTGGAACAGGTGAGGCATCTGGTTTCAAAGACCTTGCGTGTCTGCAGTTTTGAGCTGAAATTATGTTCAAGGAGTGTGAATACTCAGGCCTTTTAAAGGGATGGCTACTTAGGCCCTAGAATTGGACATTCCTTCAAAAAACAAGTGACGTCACCCTCCCTGTCCCGTTCCCCCCCACCTCAGGTCATGTGCCACTTTGGTGGAAGAGGCAAGATTGGAATCCAAGATTTCTCAACTCTTAATTCTACTGAGCCATCTACTTCAAATAGTCATTTTTATCTACGAGTGATACTTTTCAGATCCATTCCTGATCACGCTGTCGCCACCTTCCAAAGCAGAGGATATCATAAAGACCACAATAAGACACTCCCACAAAGAAGATGGCATCTCTACAGAGTGGCCAGTGCAAAGTCTTAACAGCCCGAGATGAGGGTCAGGTGACAGCTGTAGAAATCATAGAATCATAGAATGTTTTAGGCTGGAAGGGACCTCCAGAGGTCACCCAGTCCAACCTCCCCACACAGTAGGGCCATCTCTACTTAGGTCAGGTTGCTCAGAGCCTCATCGAGCCTGACCTTGAATGACTCCAGGGATGGGGCCTCCACCACCTCTCTGGGCAGCCCGTTCCAGTGCTCTATGACCCTCATGTTCAAGAACTTTTTTCTAATATCCAACCTAAATCCATCCTTTCCTAGCTTAAAACCATTATCCCTTGTCCTATCACTACAAACCCTTGTGAACAGACCTTCCCCTGCCTTCCTGTAGGCCCCTTCACGTACTGGAAGGTCAGTATAAGGTCCCCCTGGAGCCTTCTCCTCTCCAGGCTGAACAGCCCCAACTCCCTCAGCCTGTCTTCATATGAGAGATGCTCCATTCCCCTGATCATTCTGGTGGCTCTCCTCTGGACACACTCAATACGTCCACATCCTTCTTGTGCTGGGGGCTCCAGAACCGGACGCAATACTCCAGGTGAGGTCTCACCAGGGCAGAGCAGAGGGGCAGAATCACCTCTCTCCATCTGCTGGCCACACTTCTTGGACAAAATTTCTCTAACAAAATTCAGAAATTAAACTTCAGAAAAGTTTTAAGTACTATCAGTTGCCACATGCTCGGTTATCTTGAGCGAGCAGCACTGGGTTCCTCTGGAGGATGAAAGGAAGAGCACGTGATCCCAGGCAGCGAGCATGGCTCCTGTCCCTGGTGCACGGAACCACGGCTGGCTGGGGACGGCACACAGATCCCGTGGAGAGAAGGGGACGCGAGGAACTCAACACTTCCACAGAGGCTGAAAAACGCTGCTATGTTCAAATCACGCGTGAGCTCAATGCTGAGGGGTTTTCTGGCCTGCTTGTTGTTAGGAATGAGTATCCCGTGGATAGTCTCACTGGAGGATGGGCACCATGAGAGCTCCTCGTGGCACGGTATTAAATTACGAAAGAGAAAGGTTTCCTTCGGCCCATGAGAACAAAACTAGACTTTTTCAGGCTTTTACCCTGTGCCCAGGTTATACAATCTTTAAGACAAGGGCAAAACCTCACATCTTACTCGTGAAGGTCTCTCACTGAGTTTCAGAACGCCCTGAAGTTGGAAAATATCTTGAAATGTATGTTTCTTAAAGAGATTAGAAAGCAGAACTCTAGTTAGCTTTTGTCTGTCTGTTTTGCTGAGGGTGTTATTCTAAGAGCATGCAGGAGACGAATGATCAACACTGAAAACCTTGACGCTTCTTTAAATGCCTTATTTTCATTTTTTAAGAAATATGACAGCAAGAATTAGTACTGGCTCTTCTATTTCAATAATGGTAGTCATGTTGAAATGACAACAAACATCATTACATTTACATGCACATTTATGTAGACAAAAATTGTCATTACTTATTTTGGTGGAACATTTTATCATTTGCCCTACAAACAAATAAAATCTCTATAAGCTGTTTTTCGCCTTCAGCAGAATGTCAACACAAGCAACTTAGAGCTAGACTTACTGACGCTCGCTGGAAAGTATCTCCTTCCGTTTTTAAAACGCTTAAGATTAAAAATATAGCATTTATTTTTCAGTTGTTAATAATACAGTGAAAACACTTTTTGATTGCTGGCTGCAAATAAAAAGCAGATGGCTGAATGTCCTCAAGTGTACATTTAAATGAAAATGGGGGGAAAATAAAGACATATCCACGTGCCTGTTTTGACTTTAACGTGCCGAGCAGGAAATAACATCTGACAAAAAATAAGATGCAACCTGAGAAAAAAAGTACACCTTCTTTTAGCCCATTTGCAATGACAAATTATTCTAATGTTCTTCCATCACATTATCTACTTTCTCTGTTCTCACTTCTGCCTTTTGTCTACGCTCTAATTTCCATTACAATCAAATACTTTGTACTACCCTACAGAAGTCTTACAGTTGAGGCCGTAAGTGCTACAGAACTCCATATACATACCTGTTAAGGATCAAAACTAAACGGGAATATTGTGTAGGGAAAAGCATTTCCTAGCACTGGAGTTGCTGAACTGGGTTTTCTAAGAGTTACTTCTGTGAATATACAGTTGGATAATGTCAGAAGACTTAGGAGGTGTCTGGCCAGACTATGGAATAACAGGACAGAGCTTCAGGTCTACTTACTGTACAGGTCTTCCATAACTAATATTGGATTTAAAATAAAGATAACAACAGAAGGAGGTCAGCTAATAAAGCTACAGGAACACACTTGCTGTTAGATTTGGTTTGTCATGAAAATTTTTCATGGAAAGAGGCCTTGGATCAGCTTTCTAATAGAGAATGTGGGGGCAGAGAACCTAATGTGCTTGAAGATGGCATTTCAGACCTTTATGACCAGAATTATGTTACCGTCACTGCAAGGAACACATTTAGTGGTCTAAGATGCTCTAGATAGTCTTGCCCCAAGTTTCTCTACTAGGTGTTAGCATCATATAAAAACGAGTACTGGTCAGGTAATTCGATAGGCATGAGATGACACAGAATGGAGAAGGGCTGATCTGGAATGAGAACACACACCTGCCCTTGGATTTCAGCTCTCCCGTGATCAGGAGCCAGGTCTCAGCAGATGGTGGCAAAATGTCTGTGCACTTCTATACAGAAGTTTCAGATTTTTTATGTTTCTTCCATTATTCTTCTCCCTCTTTTAGTGTTTGCTAACGGCACCACGATCGCAACGGGACGGGACTTTATGAACCAGAGCGTGTAAAGAGCTTGCAATCTATCTGCTCGTCAACGTGTGAATTCTAATCGTTGTCATTGAGTACACTAGTGGAGTCCATGTCACAACTGAGCCACGCTCTGCCCCTGTTTGTGCTGAGCAAGTCTGAAGGAAATCTGTTGACTTCAGCAGAAGTATTCTGCTTTGCTCGGTGTGGCCAAGACCAGCGTTTTCACCTGAGAACTTGGAGTTCTCTTTAATATCAAGTCTGTTTTCAATATTGGTTACATTGGGTGAAACGCTGCTTTTTAAGCAGAGCATTATACACCTGGATTGGCTTTGCAGAAGTGAACATACTCATTCCACATTTATAGCCATGCAGGCTACCTAAGGATTTTATTTTCCTATTTCTTAGGTCCTTTAGCAGTCAAGATAGGCCTGGAAAAGTACTGAATATGGAGGACAATATAAACTTTGCTATCAGAGTAAACCGAGGAAAAAAAAGTCATGGAATATAAAAAAGTCATGTAAGTGTGACATACATGAGTGCTGATAAAAGAAACTGAATAAGCAGCTGAAGAACAGCTGGACACAGTCACCTCACACGGGCTGGGGTTACAAAGGACTATCTCTGGCACATGACTTGGGTCGGTGTCATTGGTTCCACCAGCACAGTCGTATCTTCCCTCCTTTTTGAAATTCAAATAGGAACAAAATATATTGGCAACTACAAAGAATCAGTGCCAACTAACACAACCCATTAAAGGAGTAGTTATTGCTACCTCCTGGTAGCGGCTACTATTGCTTCCTGAATCAAAAAAAAAAAAGAAAAGAAAATGGAAAGTTGCACTTTGAGACAAACTACGGGCTGTTCCCTCATCCTCGGTGTAAAACAGGATGTAGTATTGGATGAGATGTGGATTTAGTACAGGCTTTTATTCCTTCTCCTTGCCTCCATGAAAAATACTGTGGGAAATGCTGGGTTTTGTTACACACGATCTAAGTGTGGAAAAAGGCCTTATGCAGGACGTACCTTTGGATACCATAATTAAAAAAAGAAAAGTCTCAACAGAGTTTTATGCGGGAAGAAAAGGAAAGCTCCGCTTGGTTAATTCAACTGATTGTAGCATATTTGGTGCTGTCCTAAAATACCTTGAATAATACGTGCATAGATTCCAAATGTATTTCTGTTAACGACTAGCGAAAATACAGCACGTAGAGAAGTACGTGGTTTGTTTCTCTTACCTCGTGTAGGTTTGAATCACATTGACAATACCTTGATTTAGTTCTAGCGTTGCTTTCTTTGGGAAGGTCTAGCCTCTCGAGGCGATACAGGTGATAAGGCAGGCATATACAATAGATTTACTATCAGTAACACGAGGAGTAACTAGGCAGAAGCTTTTCCTTCGATCTTGAGGAAGGGTAAGGGAAACTTAAAACTAAAACGTAGTCTCATCAGGACAGGAAGAAAAAAAATCATTTAAAAGCTTGTCATAAATGAAAACAATTTACTTGTGCCAGTGTCCTTAAGTGCCACAAACTCTTCTGCTTCCGCTGCTACATTCTCTAATGATATTACTGCATATAGCACATCTCATCTAATCTGTTAGTAAAATCCTAAAGTCACTTATGTCAGTCTCTAATGCAAGCCAAATGAGTCTTCCCAGTAATAAGAAGCTTCGCAGAATTAGTTTTCGTTTTGCAGAAAATTGCCATTGGGGCTGGCACTTTTATCTAAAAATTTCACTCGTGCATAAGCAAAAAACTCATATATTATTTGGTTACATTCCATCAGTATGAGAAATAACATTGTGAGAATTCTATGCATGCTAATGATATATAGAAATCCACCTGCTTTCAGATAAAATGAGTTTAATTTTCTGTTGCCCACTGCCTGGTTGGCCTTTCATAAATTACTTATGCACAGCTATTATTAAAATAGAGGGAAAGCAAATTAGAAAGTCCTCATATCTCTCCACTGGATTTAACCAAGGCAGGGCTGTGACAGCTAGAGTCAGCGTTTTTGAAAAAATTCTGCTCTCTTGAAAAATTTTGCATCTCTATACAATTCTATGCCACTGTTGTAAACGTTCTGACCTGCCTTCTTACCAAATTAACCTAAATCCTTTCTATTTTTCAACATTAATGGAATCCTCTAGAGTCCTGCTGATATATATTAAAATATATTTATTGGTTAATTTGAATTCCAGCATTTTGTGCCTCATTTCCCAGTACTTCTGTTATATCTGAACAGCTTGGAGCTTTAGCATTAAAAACTTACAAATTAAGATAAATACATCTGACAATTATCAGATCAAAACAACTTAACTTTCATTGGAATATATGATTGCAAATTTCCCTTCCTGATGAAAGAGAAAATGAGGACTGTCTGCTTGAAACAGTTAATTGGATTTAAAAGTACTGTACGTTTCAGCAATCGGTGCAGCTTTTGGTTGGTCAATGACTGCTTGACCTCCTGGTTTTCCAACAGACAATTGGTTTTCATTTCTTGAGGGTCTTTTAAGTCCATAGTTCACGGTGACTTTAAGTTTAATTTTCTGTTAATGATATTATTTTGCTCTCTCCAGATAAAACTTTCTTGTGATGTGCTGAGCAGCGGCGGCAATCCCATTACTTTGGGAGGAAGGACACCTTCGCAAAGTGCTTTCTTTGAATGCTGTCTGTATTGGTAGGCTATTTCGAAACGTCATTTTAACGTGCTGGGTTTGTATTTCACATGCATTTAAACTGAGAGCTGCTCTGTCCCTTGAAAAAAACCAACATATTTTAAAAAAATAAATAAATCAAAAAGCCACCGTGGTCGCCTGCCCAGTCAAAGCTTCATTTAAGTAACCGAGTCCTGATTCTAACCAGCTACTGGTTTAACGGCCTCCACTTCGGTAGAGTGGCTCCTGCTCAGAAGTGGTGTGGGTTAGTTTGGGCCAAGGACATGCCCTGCAGGTTCCGGGCTCCAGCTCCCTATTTTCAAGCCCATTACATTTGCATCCATACTATAGAAGAGAGCGTTGAGCAGGCAGTTTTCTAACGCGAACACCAGTTTTGTCCATCGCTGACATCCACAGCGCTTGGCGAACGCCGCCAACCAAGGCCGGCACTGCTGAGAAGTCTCTGCAGTTCTGATGCTAAAGCAGCTTTCCTAACGACTTGCTGCAATGATTACAGAGGACTTCTTCACCAAATCTACATTTTGATTTGTTATCTGCCATAGGTATTGTTTTATTTCATATTGCGTTGGCAGAGGGGCCAATAGACATACAATGCTGGCCAGCTCTCAAGCTCTTTTTTCACCTTAGAACCCTGCAAATCTAAAGGCCACCTGCCACCAAGAGGGACCATCCTGCTCTTCCTCTATCTCCATTTCACCAGCTCCAACACTGAGGCAGGTGACAGAAGTAAACCAGGAGAAAACCATCCACGTTCTTTGCAAGGTTAGTTTTCTGATAGGTGGATAAATGCCAGAGGGGAGCAATAGAAGCAGTGAGAACATACGGCTGGTGAAGGGAAGGGGGAGAAGACATCTCTGCTGGGCAGTAAGTAGCTATTAGACTGATTTACATGTGATGTGAAAGCAGCTTCCCTAGATCTCCTCAGCAAATTTAAAATCCAGTGAAGAACAAATGGTTTCTCCACAAGGTTATTTCAAATGTCCATCCATGAAAGAAGGCTCTGGATAGGTAGGAGCATGAAAAATCTACATGAGTAGATGTAACTACTGTAGATGTACCTCTAGATGCGCCTCATGTAGCATCTACATGAGTAGATGTAAAACTAGACATAGATTGCAAAGAAACTGCAGAGCTTAGAAAATCTGCTGGAACCAAAGCTAGAAGTCTGGGTTCTTGATAAAGTTGAGTCAAGTAAAGGAGAATCAGCTGACTAGTTCTATGTAAATTTGGTTTCTGGCTCTGAATTTCATGGGAATACAGAGTGAGCAGAAGGTGCTCAGCATTAGCTTCTCTCTATGGCAGGTGGCACAGAGCGCAGTGGCATGGTTCAGTGGTTTTCTGGACTTAGAAAGCTTGCCCTCTGTGAGGTAGTCTGCTGGGCCACCACTCAAGATCTTAAGTTGAGTTTTTAAGCCACTTTTATGCACGGCCAGCACAAGTACTGTCTGTGAAGAACGAGAGTGAGTCTACCTTTGTGGGCAGATGAAAAAAGTGGCCATTCAAGCTCTACCCATATCAGCAACTTCTGCCTCATTCAGGGTAATCATGTGAGAAAAGCCAACCAGAGTGCTTGGGACAGGGATCTCAGAGAACCACCACTGACCACAGGAACTCAGGAGTTTATCATCCCTAAAGTAATCCAGAAGTTTTTAATTCTTAGAGTGCTTCCTGATGCTCAGTAGTGGTTGCTAATGTGGAGACTGGCTCTATTCAGTACTTCAAATTCCTCCACAAAAATGGAATAGGTAAAACATACCTTGTGCAAGGTATGTGAGGAATCTTAAAAAGGTTTTTACTTGGAGAGAATATGCAACGCAAATGCAAACCACTGACTTAATATTCATGC
The DNA here is from genome assembly GCA_013400335.1 of Eurystomus gularis. NCBI lineage: Eukaryota > Metazoa > Chordata > Aves > Coraciiformes > Coraciidae > Eurystomus > Eurystomus gularis. The sequence goes on from VZZY01005651.1 coordinate 24,794, forward strand.
AATAAGTATTTTTTTACCTGCCTCAACTGTTTCTAGAGTTGGTTCCTAGATACACATCCAAACAAATTCAGAAATCTCACAATGAGTCACATGGAAGTTGAAATCCTTTCTAATATGGAACATCCTCAAATTCCTCTCCCCATTAATTTTAGAACACCCGTTTTCTCTCATTCTTACCGTTATGTTATCTAGTCAAGAGAACAGGTGGCTAACGGATTAAAGACCAGTTTTTGCCAGTATCGAAGCCATTTAAAAACTCATTACTCAGCTTCTCCAAAACCATTCATTGTTTTTGCCATAAATATTTTCAATTGCTACAAATGCTGTTAAATTGGTTTTGAGACTTTCAGACTTTACTAAAGTCTCCAGAGTTAAACCTTTGCATCCATCTTCCTCCACCCCTTCAATGACGATTTCAATTATCATTAATTCCTGTGAATCCAGGAATGGCCTTTAATGGCAAGTGCATGTTGCAAAATCTGTGATAAAATTGTAAAAATTAACAGGGAGGGTGTAATACTGAGTTTCACCCACGTAAACGCATCTTATATGGTTATACGCTTGAATAAATCGAAATTCAGCGTACTAAACATTACAGAACACTGCTGTCCACAATATCTGCTTATTCCCTGTGTCTGGGAGCGTAAGGCAGCATGATACACAACGAGCTTGGGAAAGCCATAGACTGAAATACATTCTCCTGAAACAAAGACAGGTAATTTTCAACGATAATGAGCAACCGCATTAAAAATAAATGTTAAAACTCTGTTATTAAAGTATTTTAAAGTATTCACTTTGTATAACTTACTCAGATGCAGCTGACAACACTGAGTAAAAGCCTCTCAAGAGTTAAAAAAACCACTCTGAACACAAAGAACACCAAACACTGTGACTTCTTTCTATCCCCTCTCAAGTACAGAATGTCCTGTGCGCTAGTAGAGGACATCCTCTACTAGAAGACTGTGGAAATGCTGTAATTAAAGGTCTGTCAGAGTTTCCATTAAATCCCTGATTTTCAGGGTTTAATTAATAATAACAGTGAAAATTAATGTGAGTAGAATTAAAGCCACTCTCATAGCTCTACTGCATATTAATTCCTGATGTTAAGTCTCCAACATGTGGGACTGATCCAGCTTCCTCTCTTCAGGCAAAACTCCTATCACGGAGAAACCTCTTTCAGTGTAAAATTCCTCATTAAAGACAGTGGGTTTTTGTCTGAACAGAGCAAATGTGCAATCAGGCTCTGAAACAGCTGTAACATTTACAGGGTTAGTTAAATGAACATTTCAGAAAGCCAAGAATTACGGAAATTGCATAAAGTTTTGGAAGAAATGTGTTCAAACTCATGACCAGTGAACATTCACAATCCTCAGCCAATTCCTTCCCATCAGTCAACTCAATGCAAGTTTACCCATTTATCTCTGAAATATTAATATTCTTAATTACTTCAAATTTTTTCTAAGTCAGAACTAAGGGGTTGGCCCCATAACGGAAGACAGAGAACACACCTAAATCTTGGGAAATGGGCTTTCCCTGGAAGCATAAGAACAAATCAGATGTTCTGTTACTGAAACAAAGGCTACCAGCATTTTGGATTTGGGTGCAAATAAATTGGAACACAGAACGTTCCGTAAGATTATTCCCTGAAAATAAGCACTGGTATCTCACCATACAACACAAGGAAATTTAATCTTTCACATAAAAGGATCAAATAAAACTACCTCAGTGTGGAAGTCCAGAGAGGGACCTGCCAGAATCCTAGCGGGTATTCAGTTCTCTTCGTTGTAAATGGTATTACAGCAGAAAAATGTGAAAGCATGAAATTTTCTCAACGCCGCTGTGAGAAACAGACCCAGAAATACTAGACGTATGCAAAATACTATAGTGAAGGATGGAGACAGTACATTCAGAAATTGTTAAAAATGTTCAGAATATTTTGTTTCACAGAAAAGCGCCTGTTATAAAATACGCATTTTTTTGGTCCAGCTTCCAAACTAATAGATGGCATTATTTTCTCTAAAAATCTGAATTGTAAACCTGTATCACACACGTCAGAGGTTAACACTGAAGCCTTCTTTCTCTGCTATTAGCTTTGAGGACTGCTAAGTAGGTCAAGGAAGTTCACAAGTGAAAAAAAACCTTCAACCTGTGCTGTCTCGCTACTGAAAAACAAAGTCCACCTAATTAAAAATTCACATATCATATACGATCCAGGCTGTAGTTCCAGAGCAACTTCAACCAGAAATGTAACTGCCAGGCTCTGCCTCTGTCCTCACCTCTCCATGTGCTTCCCAGGCCACTTGCTGAGCTGTTGTAATTCATTATTCCAGCATAAAGACTATCCCCTCAAAACAGAGCATACTTTTGCCAGACTAAGGTACTGCCATAGATCAGTAAAGGAATGGACAAATACTTCAGGCAAAAAGGGACACCAATGTGTGGCCAGGTGGTGGAGGACAGAAGTGACAGACTCCTGCTCGGGGTAAGTCAAACATTTATCCAAATTCACCTAGAAATTCTATGGCATGCATCACGTATTTTTTTCTGTTATGAGAGGAAGTAGCTACAAACAGATCTCATCTCAGTTTAGGATGGACATTTCAAGAGACTTTTTAATCCCCAAGGCACCAGAAGTTTGCACCAGCCGTCCTGTGAGGTTAGTAAGAGCAAAAATCATAAGGAGATTTTTGATGGAGCTTTGCATTATATGAGATGGTTGGCAGAGATGAGAAAGGGTTACAACTTGGAAACTCAAAAAGCTACCTTTTAATTCTAATGCATTTTGAAATGGCTCAACTAACTCATAACTAAGAGAAGCTGAGAAAAGCTCCTTCAAGTACACTGTGCTGGAGGAAGTTAAAGCAAATGAAGGCCAATGCTGAAACCAGGGAAAAGATACGTATCTAATTCTGCAACCCTTAGGAACGGAGTACTCTTGATGATTTGCTAACGTCCCTATAAACCACCACGTGAAGAACAGTTCAGCTCTTGACAGAGTCAAATTACCAAACTAGAGTAATTGATACTATTAATCTGGAGCGGACCTTGCCCAGCTCCCATAGTCTTTCAGAGTTTAAAGAATGAAGAAACCAACCTGTAACTTCACACAGGGATGTAGTTTGCTGTAATTCATTCCATGACAACAAGGCATCTCTCCACTAAATGGATAAAGACAGTAACGTGGTTGTGTGAATCTACTGCTGAGCTGAGAGCTCTTGTGCTCGACTTAAGCGAAGCGACACACCATCTACTTTCTCCGCTCTCGTATTCCCTCATGCTGAAGTCACAAGACAAACCTCTGGTGATCAAAGGGAAATCACGAACTGGATAATTTCTAATTGGACGTTACTTTTTGGCTCCGCTTCTTCCTGCAGCTGGAGCGCTTCCTTCCAGCAGCTCTGTGCTGTTTTGTGAGCGACGCTGGCAAAAGCGCCACCAGTTTGGGACAAACTTGGAAGGGGCTTGACGTTAAAGACTTCTCCTTTCAAGTCAGTAACACCGCTACTAAACGTGAACAGGTATAATGGGAATTTTACAAAGCAAAACCATTTGTATGTAACCAGCACAAGGTCCTCTTTCCCTAAGAGTGCAAATCACATCCAGAGGAAGGCCAGAGAGAAACGCAAAATTACTCTGTGATGATTTGCTGCAAAGTTCACTACGCTATTTGCTCGATAATGAATTTCAGGCATATTGTCATGTACCTCAGGCTTCATCAACAGCATGCTACATGGCAAAAATTATTTTAGCACATTGGAAGAAAGGTGAAAAAAGAAAAGGAAAAAGATCACACATTATTATTCGATTTTCTGCAAGTAATAACTCAAAAATAGGATTTTACTATAAACTAAGTTCGTGTTTCTAATGCATATTAAATATGGAATCAGAACTCCTTCGCTGGATTTCAAGTTCTTAACTTTCATAGTTTTATATTCATGGCAGCAGGTTTTTGGCTTTATTTCACTTCCATACCAGCAGACAAAATGCCTTCTTTTTTTTTTTTTTTTTGAGAAGAACAGCCAGGAAGAGATAAGACTTTTTCAAATAAAGTTTGAGAAAACGCCTTGCTCTGTCTAAACACAAATTCCAAAAAATCGAAAGAGGAGAGAAAAGCTGGAGAGCGCTGCTGGTAGCACAAGCGTGGACTGAGGTAGATGAAATATTGGCTAATACTGTGGCAAAATTTTGCTTCCAACAGAAATAATGAATGGAGAGAGATTGCTAAATACATTTCCACTGCCAAAGGAACAAAGCAGTTTCTGGTATGTTGCACCTGTAACAATCTGAATTTTTTTGGCCGTTATTTACAATATTTTATATACATTCGTAACAATCAAAGGACAATCAGCATCTCAAATCATACTTCACTGAGCTCTCGAGACCAGACATGCTCTTTGTGCCAGCATGGCTTCAGGCTTCCCCAGACAAAGCCTTATGATCGAGTACACGCAGTGCCTTGGTGTGCTGGAAGACCTTCCAAACACAACGTGCACGTGTCGTCTATAGGCCCTCCAGGAAGCAGTTGGTGTGGAAGGGAGATGAAAGGCTCAGAAAGCACCTCATGCTCACGGCTGCTCCGAGTGTGCCCTTTAAGAGCTGTACACACTAACGGCAGCTGGTTGAATAGGTACCCGCAGCCTTCTCCTGGCTTTTGTACGTGTATAGAGGTGTGGCCCCAATTGCTTAGGTCAGGGTACAGAAGCTGGAGGACAAAATAGAGGAGAGCGAGGTTTTGTGGCTCAAATTCCCATGTGATCTAAGAGTTACAGCACTACACAGCTCTTGGTCCCTCTCCTCTCCTTTTACATTTAGACTCCAGCTGCTTCTGCTCATGCAGCCGCCCTTCTCAAGTCCATGGCTATGCTTTTGAATTAGCAGGAGTAACCGGACATGAAGGCAGAGAACAGATGCTTTTACCACAGGTCTTGTAAAGAAATTGCTGGGAATTCTTCCAGAAACTGTTCTTCTCAGAACTGAAACTTTTCACAGGCGTTTACCAATTTCAGTGAAACTTTCAGAGGGAAAAGGATCTCAAGTCAAAGACAGGATTTCCGACAAAGGTAAGAAAGAGAGGTCTGGCCAGCATCCTGGGATATCGGTACTAGCCTGGAATGTCAAAGCCTTCAAGTGAACTTGAGACAACATTTGTAAAGTTCTAAAGACAAGACTGTACTTACTAAAATACCTACGTTTTCCAGAGCGCTACCCATACAGAAGCTGGCTGGAGTGCATGAGACTCCTGGATGTTGCCTCAAGTTATGACCTTTACAACACTGACACCGCTCATGAAGAGCCATGTCTCCTCAGAAGGTCAGAACCACGGTGCTGGTTGAATTCCCAGTGTGCCTGGAAACCTCAGGCTTAGGGAAGATGTAAATAGGAGTTTATCATCAGTGGAGGGAAGCAACAACTGGAAAGTTGCCTAAGGACTGTGAAAGTGCTCTCGCAACGTCCATTTGATAATGAAGTTACTCCAAGGAGTTCAGTGACATTTTCCTCACTTTACACATGGGGTCCAAGAAAAATGAAGCTGCTTAAGCTGTAAAAATCTACCTTGTACACCTTATCATGCAAATTAAACTAAAGCCCCCCCTAGAAATAGCTCGAAGAACTTTCTCTGCATGTGGCTGCAAGTCATTTAAGTCACTCAGTGAGACAGGATAATGGCCATCATTTTTCACTTGGCCAGTTCATATTGTGACACCAGGAGAAAGACAGTCTGTCAAGTTTTTGTCTGCAGCATCTAATTTTTCACCACACTGCTCCTGCCCTCCCTCCATTGTGTCAGGAGTGCATTAGGTGTTGGAAGGGCAACGAGAGCCTCAACCAGAGGGTGGAGAGGCTGGAGAAGGGGGACTGAATTACGGGCAGCCTGCAGAGTCTGTCTGAAAGACTGCGCTGTTTCTTGTTATGGCTGATCTGTATCTATGTCCCTGTGCCATATTGCATGGGAGGGATTAGAAATAGGATTTCTGATATTTCAGCTGACATGTCAGGAGAGGTCACTTCATGCAACTGTCTATGCTGCAACCTAAATTCAAATATTCGACCTTTTAAAGCGATTGTGTATCTGTTCCTCTGTACTCCTAGGCTCAGGACCTCATTCTGCAATGACTGATAGTGCTATGAAACACACACCAGAGAGCCTAATTCAACGGGAATGTTTTGTATATGTATTCACTCCCCAGTGAAAATAAATGACTACATGAAAACGGGAGTAAGTGTTAAAATAGCTCCAAAATCGATGTGTATCAGTTTGTAAAACTTTGGAAGTTCCTTTGTAAATCAAAAAATGTGCTGGGCTTTTTTAACCAAGGCCGAGAAAATAAAGAAACGAAGCAACAGAAAAATATGTCAACTTAACTCTAAGTGCAAGGTATCAAAGTCACTAACTATAAATAAAAATAATGCTGCTGCACATAAATCTTAAACAGCTTACTGCAACTACTAATATAACTTTACAGTATTTACAAGATTAATCTTTTTAAAGGAAATCACGGGATCATAATATAAAACAAGATTATGCCATGTCCTACATAGTATCTTACTATACATACAGCAGGAACACACAAATAGGCGCTTTAGAGATGGCGTATTCCAACGATAATATACAGATGTAAGATTTTCTAACAGCTAGTTGTGGAGGCGGTAGAAATTCCAGAAACACTACAATGCAGGATGAATCCTTGGATCCTGCCCTTGTGACAGAACAAAAGTACTTCTGTTAGGTTATATACGTTTCTAGCACTCTTGTGATGGCATTTTCCACGTTGAATTCATGCAGTCCACAGTCTGCACCAGGTAAAATCTAGCGTAGCTCTCTTGGTTCAGATGAGCCACGTGCTTTATACCAGCTAATGACCTGGTCCACTGTTTCTAAGGTTTCTCCAGCAAAGGAAACAAATCTCCCAGTGAAGGCAAGCAGCATCACCGTAAGAATTCAGTTAGTAGCTTACACCAAGAGACACCCTCCTTCTGGAGCACTGAATAGTGATCAAAATATTAAGTAGAAAGTTTTGCCTGCCACACGTTCTAGGTAGTAAAGAAAATCAAGCTCTTGCAAACGTCAAAAACCATTAAATTTACACCAGTATTTTAACATGGCCATGTAATGACCTTGCACAAAGGAACGGATACATTGAAGAGAAGCCCAGTTTGGCCCTGCAATCATATACCTGTGTATACATTAAAATGTTTTTGGCAGAGGCATAAGCTCCACCTCATTTTGTTGCGCTGTGTGTAAGTTCTGCTTTCACTAACCTGTAAATAGATGCTGTTTGCAGTAGAGGGACGAGGCACATGCTTATATGACATACAACAAAAGACCCTGGTTCTCTGGAGGACGTTCCTGTCACTTTCTCTTCTGTGGCTTCCCAAGCAAAAGCTGTTGCCTTGACAACTCTGGGCCATTCTCTGGCTCCACACACGCCAGTAGGAGGAAGGCCAATTTCCTTCCACACAAACCAGAACTGCCAACAAATATACAAGTAACAACTGCTCCGATTCCCTCAGCACTACCAAAATGAGGAAGAAAATGAAGAATCTTTTCACAGACACGGGATTTTATCAACCAGAAGCAGAAGGATTTGAGCGCTGAGGATTCATAGACACAACTGGGGAACAGAAGAGATCAGTTACTTGATACTTCAGCAAGACACTGAGAATGGCTGTGGCTAAGGCTCTTCTCTTTGACCAGCCCCTGGCCTTCCATGCCATCGCCCTTGCTTTGCCATTAGGCTGTTTATAAAGCGATAAAAACTAAAAATAAAACCATCCATATATATACATAAAAGATTTAATTGCAATTTCCACTACCTTTGCATATCATCTTTCCTAATATTAAGTAGGACTAACTTTATCTCCAATGTTGTGCCCCTTTTTTTCTCTTTTGAGTGCAACTCTTCTTCAGGTAAGCGCATTTCTGAAGTTAAAAAGAAGACACCAGAAAATTGATGGTCAGGAAAGAGATCGCAATAACTGCGCTCCACCAGAAAGAACAGTAGGCAGAGATGCTATTTATAGGTAACACAGAGAAAAGATAAACATGCTGCCTTGAAGCTCTGGTCTTTCCTGCATCCTGTAACTGAGCTGGGGCCTGTTCAGCTATGGAATATTCAGCTCTGGGGTCACTCGGTACCAAAAATCTCACCACATCCGTGAGGAAAATCCCATTAATTGAAAGTCAAAGCTTGTATGTAGAAAGACAGATAACGCTGTTGGAATCGTTACCTTAAGCACGTGTCAGGGCTTTTGGCATTTCTGTCATCAAACCTTCTCTTCCTTTAAGGGTTAGCCAAAGCACAAGCTACCTGTATTGCTGGTACACAGCTAAAGATAACAGGTTATGCGTGTACTTTACCAAAAGGAAGTATTTTCTAACGGCAGCCATTCGTAATTAGAGCTGGATTTTCAATAGAAGCTAGAAGTACAGGAGAAGCTACTCACAATGTCACGATACCAATAGAATCTGTAATAAAAAGCACTCCGTATTCCAAAGAGACTGCAGTGTATCAATGGACACGGCTGTCAAAAGCACCCGACACCGCTGGAGCTCTAGCGTACATTTTATTTGTTTCTTGTCTTTTATTCAAGGAAGGGATAGACAAGGGCTACTAGAGTAACACTCCTACCAACAGTTAAATTTAACACGCAACCACGTCCGGCCAGGCTTTGCGACACGCCGACCTGCTAGTCAAACTAATAGCAGTTCTATTTGAAGTTAAATGGAGGGGGATCAGGCTAAGAAAACTCCTTCTATTGACCACTGACATTGTTTATTACATAAAAGGTAATTGCGCAGAGAAGATTCCATCTCCTTTTGCTGCAGAAAATGCCTTGGTTTGCTGTTAACCCTTCTCCCATTACAGCGTAGCCACGCATGTACCACTGCTCACAGAAGCATAGAGAGCCTTCTGCATGATTGAGGGCGAGAACTTTGTAATGCACTACCTTTATCTGTCATATTTCGGTCTACAGCAGTAAATTTTGTATGCTTCTCCTGACTACTCCCTGGAAATATGGGAAAGATGCAGCCTTTTATACAAAGATAAGGTACACGGAAACGATAGCCAGAGAAAATATGGTCATAGAAAAGAACAGGCTCGAACAACAATGAACAGCTCACAGTCAAATCCAAAAGCATTAGAAGATTTCAGGCTGTGTTGGTAGAATACAAATTCATCTTGGATCAAATTATTCACCCATTTACTGTGGTCCCTCGCTTGGCCTGGCAATTAGTTCAACTGTGGAATGCACATTCACACTCCCTACATCTTTTCTACAGCACAAATGGGCTTTAGAAAGGAAGAAGTGGATCCAGGCTACCTCACGTAAACAAAACAGCAATTACTTTCATATAGGTGTTAAAGTTGTGTCTGAAAATAAAACGCAAGTGAAAAATGCTCATCTCCTACTTTGTATTCTGGGCAATGTGAGGCAAGTCACTGAAATTCTTTGTGCTTCTGTTTTGTCACCTTTAAGACAAGATCGTGCTAGTGCCTTTATGGGATTCACTTCCTATTTTTTGGGTCTGATCGGGTCATGAATTTTCCTTGTAATGTCTTGTAAGACAGCGCTCGCTCATTAGGCCATCTTAAGATTAAAAACACAGATTTGAAGCAAGCAAAAAGTTTTGTCAGGAAAACTCACCTCAAAATATCCACAAATAGGGAAAAACCAGATCTGACCTTTAACACGTGCTTGAGGAACTCACCTGAGCAGACTGAAGGTAGAAATTAATGTCAGTAGCTAGGCCTGGTCTGCAGAAAGAGATTTTGCCATTCTGTTTGAGAAACAAAGAGAAGGAAAACACTGTTTTTAGAATTACAGTTTGAAATGTCCAAGTTAGAAAAATTATGACAAGCAAAAGTATATTTTACCCTCTTTCTTCCTATCAGCTCTGATTCACCATTGCAGGACACAATTTTTACGACAACTTACAGTAAAATATTGCCATTAATTTAATCCTGGAGGGATGTAAACTACTTTGGACATGCGTAAATAAAACTGCTGTATGCTAAGCAGTAAGTCTCAGTCTTTTCCCCCAAACTGTTTAAAGTAATTTGGGTAATAATCAGCAACCCCTCATAAAATAATAATTCCATGACAGGCAATTCTGCAGTAAAGACTCCCTTCCTCCAGATGGGCTTTAAACAGAAAGGTCATTTTGGCTAATAATTTCTATGATTTTATCTCCCTCTCCCCTACAAAGTTAAAAGCTTGAGTTAACACATGATGTCTTGAGGGAAAGGAACATGTTTTCTTCTAGTGTTTTAGAAACGTACTATAACCTTGACCTGCACAAATAACTTCTGGAGGCAAAAGTGCAGTTTGGTTTCTCAGAGTAAGTCCTTGGCTTTACTCCCAAATTCCTCAGAAGGCTGCTAAGCGCAGAATCAAACAGAAGGGTGATTTTAAACAAGTTTTGTGCTTGAGTCTGTAGGATTTCCTCATCTAAAGCACAGCGCTGCTTTTTCTTTTGCATTTGCCTGCTTCCACTCGGTGTAAGCAGGTCCTTAGTTACCTTTCAGCTGACTCGTGTCAATGATAATAGCAATACATTTTTATTTTTAGAACACTCAAATCTAAAGGCAAGTTAGCTCTGCACACGTATGCACGCACACACAAATGTAAGTAATATCTGAACGTTTCCAAAGGACAACAAGTCCTTTTGGAATAGTAATGAATAGAGAAATCATCTTGTGCCCTGCATGAGATAGGTGCATTTCAAGATTTTCCTGTATAGCTTCCATGAAAATTGGCCCCTAAGCAAGGGTGTGAGTCATTGATGAATACAGCTCTAAGGCTTCACGCTGTGCAGCAAGAGCTGTAAAAGGCATTAGAGGAACACAGGGGAGGAGGAGGAGAGAGAGAGGGGGTTAGGAGGTTATTAAATAAAACCTAGCAATGGTTTTACATGAACATTTTCTGAACAGTGTTTTGAAAACGTACATCCTAGCCCACTGGGCACCTTTCAGGCTGTTACCTGCAGTGCCCTCTGTTGGCTGATGCTCAAAGGGGCTCCACAGACCCTCCACCACTGACATGAAATCAGCTTTTGTCTCTGCTTAAAGGGATTTGTTGTTAAGAGCTGCCCTAGCAGTCTCCTCCTGAAAACTCGGGTCGTACAAGTAAAATAAATTACTCTATGTTGGCATGGCTTATAGGAATGTTTCAAATGAATAATGCGGCAGAAGGATGGGGGTTTTTTTGTCCTCTGCACCCATACCCACCGCACAAAAGCCCATGCCCACAGCACTGCACCAGCAAAAGTCACAGCTTTTACCAGCACAACTAAGCAAAAAGTCTAGAATGGGCCAAAGAGAACCTACTGGTGACCAATTTAAACTTCCTCAGACTTCAGAGGTATGTGATTTTGGCTCATTTTTGTCTTTTTTGTTGTTTTTCTTTTTTCCTAAGACCAATGGATTAAAATTGGTGTCAATTTATATCATGTACTGCTTAGCAATAGACTATATGTAACTGGTAACACCTCAGGCCTCCAGATCGGGATTACAAAGTTTCCTTTTTTATGCAACCCTGTTTTTCCTCTCTGAGTCAGGAGATCCAGCTTTCAATAAAGACATCAGATTTTCAGCCAATACATAACTCATTATCACGCCAGATTCTCCATCCTTCAGACCTCCTTCATGTTCTGATTTCATACTCACTCGTGCGGTCTCCTCAAGCTCTCTTCCCGTTTTTGCTCCTTCCATTGTGGCAGCAGCCGCAGCACATCCAGCTGAAACAAGAGACCCAACGTGTCCCGTTACATCCCATTGCCAAACACCCTGCGACTTACAGAGCAAAAGGTTCACATGGGAAATTTAGTATAAGCACTGATTAAATGACACTAACTGGCCACACTGGGTTCGTTATAAATAATCCAATAACCCTTTAAATGAGTCTTTTTTTTTTTTCAGTAGATGGCTTAGATGTACAGTCAGGGGAAAAATAAAAATGTTCTCCTGTATTTGAGATAACGAAAGTATCGCTTGTTAGAAAGCAAATCACAGATGAATTCGTTGTTTTCACACAAATAACCATTTAAGGAGCTTGGGCGTAAACAAACAAAAAATGAAAATGGTTATTTTTTTTTTAAGCAGGCACAAGAGGAGCTGTAAGTCCTTTAAAGGCCGGAAACGGTGGTTTTACATTTCTGTAATTTGAACAAACGAGCACAGTGGTCTACGTAACCGAAAATTCAATCCAAAAAGAATGTTCACAGAGGCAAATAGTTTGTCACGTTACAATTACTTTTGTTCCTCTAGCAGCTTTAAAAATAACGCACATAATTGAGAAGCAAAACCTTCCATCTGTGTGTATGTATATAAGAATAGGAGTTCTATTTTTCCCTTTAACTGTTGTTAAAAAAAAAAAAAGCAAACCAAAAACCCTCTGAAATCCACAGACGTGCAGCACCATCTGCTGGAGCAGCATCGCTGACAAACACCAACACATTTCCAAAATACATCACCACAGGCAGAAGAAGGGAAAAGCCATACAAACAAAAGCGAGTCCTGGCGATTTGTTTAGTCAGGATCAGGTGAGAGAAATCAAGGGGTGTGAAATTCCCATGAAAGCTGTGAAATAACACCCTTTACTCATATAACCCTTGATACTTTGCAGGTACTGTGTATAAATACCGTACTCACAAAAACATATGAACAGGACGCTTGCGGTTGCAAAAATCCACAAGTTTGGTATGTGCTTTAAATAACTGCGCCAAGATGGATTTCATTTGGTTTCTTGCATTCTGGTACATGACTATAAATGACCATTTTTTCACTTGTCTTGCTCAGTGACGAGGGCTGACTGTTCACCTAACAGCAAACAACTGTCCAGTAATTCACTTGCTTCTTCTTGGGCACGACGTGGTCTCGATGTTATTTAACAAACAAGCTCTGCTTGGATAACACAGAGGTTATCAGGTGCTCCTCACTGCAATGCCACACTGCATTACAGATGTTAATTTTAAATCCCTGCAAGGTGAGCTGCATTCATTTTTCACACCCAGCGAGTACAAAGAGGTTCTCATTCTGGGTAGGGAAGGAAGAGGCCCCTAATGTGTACGCAGCGATGTGCCACTGTAGTCTCTGCTGTCTTTCTAGTAGCTTGTAGAGTCTTTGGAATTCAACCTTTTCATTCAGCGAGGTCACCTCACTGCACCCTGCAGCACCTCGCCCTTGGCACGCTACCCTCCAGCGGGTCAAAAGGCAAGGCACTCAGCAGGCAGCCCTTTCACCCGACACCTTCCAACCTGCTGGAGCTTCCGCCTTGTTATCACACCAACCGAGCCCCCCTGCACCGACCCCATTTCTGATACAGTGCTGAGAGACACTGGCCCCAGGAATGCATTTTGAAAAGCCAGCTGTCTTCACACGTCAATCTTCTAGAAATCTCCTCCACATGTACTAGAATCAAGAGCACATACAGCTTAAGAAGCCTGATTTTTCTACCTGTAGAAAATTTCCTTCTTCTCAATAGGCATAGATCTCAGCTATCCTTTATCCTCCTGCAGATGACCATCTTTGTCTTGCCCACGCTGGTGACATAGGCCAAACCATTCCACATTCCTCTGCTAGAAACTACCCTTACTCTGCACATCATCCTTGGCATCAAATGGGCATCATCTCTGAGCTGCAGACTGTAAAAACGTATGGACCTCCATATGTCCTCCAAAGAGGACTTTGGCCGTCACAGGAGGCTGCTTGCTGCCAATTACTATCTCAAGCTACTACACTTTCCTGCTGTTTCCCAGGGCTGCCAGGCTTGCTTTTCCAAAAATACTATTCAGCATGTTAGAACCATCCATAGCCCACCACGACAACAGAGGTAAAAAGGATCTTCCTCACGACCTCCGTATTTGTTTCACGGGTAGCTTGAGGCAGTGAACCCTCCACCATTCCTCTATTTTTAAGAGCTTGGGTTGCTTCCTCACATTGTTCTTCTTTTTTTTCCTTCAATATCTTTAAGAATAACTTGAGACTTTTCTCAGGGGGATGGTCAGTGAAGTGACCAACAATCAAAGACCAGCAATACCTCTGCACTACAGCAGGTTGACATTTTGGTGCATCCTCATCAGGCCTGACTTTCACTGCTCTTCAGAAATCTTTTCTTCTCTGAAAATGTTTTTCCATAACATATGCAGATATCTACCCAAAATCAACATCTCCTGCTACAGTCAGCATTGTTACTATGCCACTGGCCCATGCTTTATAGCAAACCCCACTGCAAACTCCTCTCTCCTCCAGACCACCTCCCAAACACCTGTCAGCACTTAGTGCTGTTTTGCCCAAGCACCTGTTAATCAGGCTTTGCTTAATTCCTTTAATGTCTTCTCACCTGTCATCCCTTTGAAGCCAATGTTCATCCAGCCATTTCTCAGGCAGCCTTTTCCCCAGAGTGTGAAGCTACACCCTTCATGCTGGAGTCAGCAGACTCTTCTTCCTCACCTCCTCCTTTCTCCTTTCCAAGGGTTAGACTTTGTGCTGATGCAGAAACTTGGCTGCTCAGGCATGTCAGCCAGACAACACAGCAGTCAGTCATCGACAGCAGGTTTCTGCAGCAAGACGGGCAAGCCTTTCTCCATCTATGTTCATTCACAGGTGAGTTTCCTCATTGAAACCCAATAGCACAAGATGATTTACCTTATCTAGCGGCAAGTGTCCCTGCCCATGGCAGGAGGGTTGGAGCTTCATTCCAACCCATTCCATAATTCATTCTATTTGCAACCCAGAAGTACCAAGGGATTCAACAGGTAACGGCCAAATTTAGAAGGGATAATGGCATTGGTGTTTACGGTCACCTGAATGCAATCTCTGGCTCAGGGAACGCACCTGTTGGCTGTTGGGCGGTAAGAGCAAAGGCCTGTGCAGAAACTGGACACATGCCCTCCTAGAAATCGGCTGTTTGGTGTCACCAGCAACAGGTGAGCTGCACTGAGCCCAGGTTTGATGCGGCACCGACACAGGCTGCGCTCTGGCAGGGAAGCCGCTGAGTGCGGGCCTGTGGCCGGGCCTGACGCCTTCCCCTTCGGCGCGGTCACAAGCCCCGGCAGCAAGGCCACGGCGGCTCGGGGAACGCCGCTGACAGCCCTTCTGACGAGCCCACGTCGGGGTTTAGACCGGACCTTTCCAAACCCGGTGCCCGCGGGGCTGAGGCCGNCGGAGAACAAAGCGCTGGAGAACGAAGTGAGCGAGGGGCTGAGGCCGGGGAGGGAGGAACCCCCCATCCCGGCAGCGACCCTGGAGGGCTCCCCCCGGGGCCTACCCTGGCCCCCGCCCGGGGAGCGGAGCCATCGGAGCGGCCCCTCGCTTCTGAGGGGACCGCCGGTGCTCCGGCCCTTCCCCGCCGGCCTCAGGGGCCTTTCCCCGCCGCGGCCGGGCTGCAGTGCCCGCCGGATTCCCGGGAGCAGGGGGAGGAAAAACCCCCGAGTTCCGAGGAGGGAAACGGAGCTTTAAGGGTCCCCCCTCCAAGCGAGGGAGCTGCGGGGTGAGCCCCGGGAGGCTCTGCGGGCCCTTCGCAAAGCTGGGGGGCTTCTTCCGACAGCCGCCCGTTCCTAGGAATGAAAGAGCAGGTAAGACGCGCTCGACTGAAAATCAGTTCTTTGACAATTGTAAATAGCTGCAGAAGATGCAAAAAGAAAGAGTAAACCTGCAGAATGAGCTGACCGACTTTGAAGAGCGTGTGGAGGCAATGAGGTCTCATTTGGAGAACGTAAGGCAGGAGTTCCGCCTCACTCAGGTAAATCGCTGCCTCCAGCAGATCCATTTTATCGGGCAGGCTCGTAACCTCAGCGTCTTTCGGTGGCTGGTGTCCCTGTGTGTTTTGCCAGCTTTGTCAGAGCTTTGTCAGGACTTTATTCCAGGAATTCCACAGGAGAAAAAAAATTTGAACG
This sequence comes from Eurystomus gularis, assembly GCA_013400335.1. Lineage (NCBI taxonomy): Eukaryota > Metazoa > Chordata > Aves > Coraciiformes > Coraciidae > Eurystomus > Eurystomus gularis. Next base: position 40,692 of record VZZY01005651.1, read on the forward strand.
ACGTATCTCAGTGATATTACTTGATGGCCATTAAAAGGACCACCCAACATCAAATGACTGTACCCAACAGAAAAGCCAAGGATGCGCTTCAGAATTCTTTATGAATGGGGGCTTTTGTAGGTAACAAAAAATTGGTCAAGGAAAACAAAACATCCGTGGAAGGGGAAAAAGAAATTTGTGATCTTTGTAATGGTCAAGAGTTAGTCGTGAGATGCTGGTGAAGAGTTAATTCATGGGCTTGAAAAATGAAGTGAGGGGGATAAGGTGGGGAAGTCTTAGCTTACACTCTGAGATAATTGGCCAAAAGGGGTGGTTTCGATTTCCAGGGTCCTGAGTCAAAGCTGCTCGCCTTCCAGGTAAAATATCCTAGGTGGAAAAGCCCTAAACTTCCCTGCAACCCATGAACTTTTTTTTTGTGCTAGATTCAAGTTTTAATCTGCACATAAGGAGACAGTAGATACTATTCTCTATTTAAGGGAAGCTTCTAGTAACCAATAGAGTTCTTATTATGCAAGGAAAGAAAAAAAACCAACCCTGTTCAATAACTTCTGTCATCAAGATTAGAGAATGTAGAGACACTGCTGTAGGCCAGCCTGGTGGTGTTCTGTCTCAGCAGAAAACAATAAAGTTACTTCTTTTGCTGGGCCTCTGAACCTGATGTAAAGTCGCTGGTGACCAAGAGACTAAGATTTTGATGTTGAAAGATTAAGATTCGGAGTCTTGGGTGAAAAAATCTTTGAATAGAGTTTCTAGGGCAATAAATGGTTCATCAGGGGATATCTGATAGAATAAAGTGGGTGAATATATGTGTATATATAGAGATTAGGTTACGTAAATTTGAGATACTAAAATCCAAACAATAAAGTTGCCCTGAAAAATTCCTATGACAAAATCATACCATCTCAGGCTCAGGATTTGATTGTATGTAGAAAAAAAAAGTGTTTTTTTTTTATATATGCCTTTTGTTTCTTATAAAATGCTGAGCTGTATTATTTTTCCAGTCTCTTTACAAAGCGAGAGAGAATGAAATTGAAACTGAACAACACTTTAAAGCCCTTGCTGAGAGAGAACTTGGACGTCTCAAAAGTGAGATTAAACGACTGGAAGATGAGATAGTTGCCTTAAGAGAAAAGAAAAACAGTCAAGAAGTAAGGTTTAAAACTTATAAACTATAATAAATGATCTGGATGGGCTTTTTCCTGTGAGGATCTCCTTCCACAGACGTGTGAAAGACTTAGGAAATGTTAACTAGATATTAAAAGACCTTAGTTTTCATGTTCTTAATACCAGGTATGCCACCACACATCCATATCACCATCCTGTTGATTTTCACAGTCACTTTCTTTATGGTTTAAAAATTATATTGTTGGTGGCAAATCATCTTCTCCCCGTAAAATAAACTTGGGACATGATTCTAAGATCAAAAATTTGCTTTACATTAAAAAAAAAAAGGTAATTTAACGTTATTTAATTACAGATGTTTTTCTGTTACTAGAACTGCCCCTTTTTCTTTCTGTGCATCATTTAAATTATGTTTATTTTTTTCCTTGCTCTCTTTTTTTCCACTAAGCCTGTTTGTAATCTGCAGTCTCTCAGAATGGGTAGCAGGACGCAGATACCCTCGCTAGATCCAGATTCTTTCCTATTTGTGTTGGGAAGTCTCTTCAGAGTCACGTGGGGCCATTTGTGAACTGATAGGCAGGGTAACAATCTACAAACTGTGTCTGAGTGAGGCAGAAACTTTGTCCTGTGATGCCTCAGATCAGTTTATTATGTGGGATAAATATCTTGCATACGGGTCTATCTCACTAGAGGTTGACTTTCCTCGTTAAAGTTATTTGCATTTTAGATTGGTGGTAACTCACTGTCCTGTTTCTTTTATAAGACCAGGACATGTATTAGAATCCTCAAGTGTACTACACAATTAACAAAAAAGAAGCAATTCTGTTGACGACAAACTTGTTACAGTAACTTGAACTGCTTCTTCAAGTCAAAGAATAATAGACATTTAATATTAACCCTTTCATTTATCTCTAATTTTAATTTTTAGAATACGATACATAAAACCACTAAGAAGCTGGAAAGCTTAAAACAGCAGATGAACTGCGATGAGGAAGTTCTGGAGAGCTGGATAAAGGAATCAAATCGTAAAGATAATGATGCTATCGCAATCCAGAAGTACGCGCAACGAGACGAAGGGAAACTGGGAGTAAGTAGAAATGGCAGCAGTTCTCAGAAACAAAGCAGAGAAGCGTTGTAGCATTTGAAGACCTTGTTATATTATTATCAAGTCAGATAGGAAGGAGACAAGATTTTGTACAACAGCGTTTTTTACACTGGTTTCCCCTTAGCGCAACAGTGCGATTCCGTGTGTTCATTTTAAAGGTCAGAAAAAACAGGTATTACAAAAGGTAATTGAAGACTATTAATTTCTTTGCTCATCTGGGTAAAATGTAAGTCTTAATTTTGCTGAGGAAGTGCACAAATAGGTACTGAAGTCTAGAAAACAGCGCAACTGAATTAAGAGAGGAGTTTGTTCAAAAACGCCTGCCAGATGTGGATGAATAGCGTGGATTTTCCCGCTAGAACTAAATTTAGTGAGGACATCACACACACGTTTGTTACAGTAAAGGGTTACGTTGGCCTTGCTGCAGCCTGGTCCCTAAGGCTGACAAGAGATTACAGCCTCCCAAAAATCTGGGAGGCTAGATTCTCAGTTTTTTATTTTCTAAACCACCAAAAAAATGACGCCTCAATAATTCCACTCCTAATTGTAGCAGAGCTTTAAGAATTTCTAAGATATTGGATATTTGTTCTCCAATAAATTACATTTTCATGTCCTTTCATTTTAGGCACTGACCCTTCAAGTAGAAAAGTTGACCATGCAAGCGAATCAGAAGTGCAAAGCTCTTGCTAATGAGCTTACAGAAACCAAAACAGCTCAGGTTTGTGCGTAAGGTTCTTGTAGATATCTTGTGATATATGAAATATTTCGAATCAGAAATCATGGGGGTGCTTTCTTGGAAACAGATAGAGCTTGACAAGACAGCTGAAGATTTCCACAGAGTTCATCAGGAGAGGCAAGAAGTCATCAGGCAGTGGGAGAACGCAGTACAACAGATGCAGAAAAGAGACCAACAGATCGATCACTGTGCTTTGGTAAAGCTGCTGTGACCGATTCCTGTCGGTGTGTCAGCCTCCTTTTGTACCTATGATATCGATGGGAATTTTGCCAGTCGCAGGGAAAGTGACTGGGACTTCTCAATGTTCATTGTTTTCTCTGTGTTCACCTCTATTTTGTGAAGGTTTTTCAAAGTTCAGATATGACTGAAATCAGAATTTATTTCGAAAGCAGGATCTCTCCATCGAAGTAATGGTGCTCTGCTTGATACTAACAAGGTTTAATTTTCAGCCTTAGGGTTGTTAGAAAATGCAAAGTGTGCCAGTATTTTCTTTTCTGTGATCTTAGAATCTAAGAAATGTTGTTTCTTAGAGCACAAGGGGAGTCAACTGCAAGGAGGGGATTCTGTGTCTGATGCAATATAAATAATAT